>VWYI01003436.1:0-31006 GCA_013399455.1 Anthoscopus minutus
TTGGACTTGATGATCTTGAAGGTCTTTTCTAACCTTAGTGCTTCTATGATTCTGTTGTATGATCGTTTTAGTTGAGGGTTAACTGGATATGGTATGGACTTTGTGACTACTGAGTTACATGCTGCTTCACAAACATTCGCACATAAACTATCTTTGAATAGCAGTAAGGTTGTTCTGCAGGTGAGACAGGAGGTGGGAGATGCTGTCATGTATTTTTAACCATCTCTCAAAGTAGGCTTGTGACTTGGAAAAGTTACTTTTCATTGTGTCTCAGTTTCCCACAAAGAAAGCAAGTCTTGCAGCTGGTGTCCATGGCAGCTCTGCTGCTGTGAATACAGAGTGGACAAGAAATTTTAACTCTGGACTATGTAAGGGGAGATTTCAGTCTCCCTCATATTTTGTAGTTTTTGTTGATTGCAGTTTTTGTAAATGGCCAGGCAATTGGGCATGAGGTCAGTCACAGTGACACTGCTGGGAAAAGGAACCACATCCCAGCGTGCTTGTCTCCCAGAACCAAGTCTACCTTAATTTTCTCATTTTAGGGTTACTAAACGTTTCCCCCACAAACTCCCTTTGCCACATTTCTCTGACATGAGCCAGCAGCTTGTCTGTTTTGTGTCTATTTCTGGCTGATATGAACTGTGACACGTCCAGCGGATATTTGACAATTCCTGGTGACAAGGAGGACTGTGAGCAGCAAAGTGTGTCACATATATTAGTCATCTGCAAAGCTGAAACTGATAGCAGGGTATGAATAGAGCTGATAGTCACATCTCTAGCTGACACTTGTGGCAGATCATCTTTCTGGGGACTCCTTTGCTTGCCCCAGGGATGGATAGAAAAAAGTCCTGCTGGATCCTCGAGAAAATGCACTCATGGTGCTCAGGGCAGGTTCAGATTAGCTATTAGGAAAGATGGCAACAAGGCTGGTATGTGTAAAATGCACCACCAGTGGGGTTCTGGGGATGGCAATAGCTACTATGGCGGGGCAAAGAGGAGGTAAGAAATCACTCACCGTGGAGGTCTAACCACCTCATGGCATCTCTTGAAGGAGGACAGAGGAAATGCCATCCCACCCTCCCCAGTCTGGACCTGATTTAAAAGGGAATTAAACCAGCTTTTAAAATCCCTGGAAGGTATTGCAGCACTTTACATTCAAGTTGCCAGTCAGGCAGATGCATTCCTTTAATGCCCATGGTTAGTGCTCGTTCCCAGTTAGCAGGAAAAGAATCACAGCTCCTGTGCAAAGTGGCTATGGGGACACCCAAGAATTTCCATGGACTTGAAAATAAAGCCTTCTGAAAAACTCCAGCTAACTTTCCAGGGAGACTCACTGTGAGTGTGCACGTGTCCTTGTGTGTCTTTGTCACAAGGAGAGACACAAGGTCCCTCTTTCTATCCCTGAGGGTATCATCACCACCATCACCATCCAGTCCCAACAGCCCACTCTTTGAGAAGGTCCTTGACTTTTTGTGAGGGTTTTTTGCTTCCTAAAGTCAGTGCCAGAAGGAGTAGATGATCTGCAAAGCTGTTGGGAACAACAGCAGCATCTCTTGCTCCTGAGAAACTTGTCACCATTTTAGGATTCTCTGCCCCATCTGGCAGGGGCAGAGGGAAAAGGATTATTCTATACTCTGAGATGGGCCCAAGGAAAAGAGAAAACACCAGGGAAAAAAAGAGAGAAAAACTCTACAAATGAACAGTCAGCATAACCAAAGTGTCTCAGCCCAGGGAAGAAGCTGAAGCATGACTGCACTAAACAAATCACAGTGGAATCAGCAACTGGCAAACTAATTGGCGTTATTACAGCTGATGGAAAATTTCTGATGCCGCCCATGTTCGCTTTCGAAACACAGCTCAGACATTTAATTGGCTCAGTTCACATCTAGATGATTGCTCTTTTTGTCCTTCTGGAGTGTATCAGGCCTGTATCTGCAGACAGAAAATTTTGGATGTGCCTCCCTGGCTCTGTCCCTCAGCAGTGAGAAAGGGAATGAAGTTTTGCACAAACCAAGCAAGGCAAGGGAAATATGAAGAATGATGTGTCTTATATAAATAATTTCAATCTCTCTGGTACCCTAGTTCTTTTTAAGTCCAACTCTCGCATGACCAAATAGTCTTGTGATTGTAGCACCTAAGATACTGTGAGTTAAATGCAGGGGTAAGAACAGCATGTGTTGATATTAACAAAGGGTGGGTTTGGTGCTTTAGTCACAAAACAGGCAAAATTGCTTTCTGTGTCCCATAGAAATGCTCCTGTGAGTTCCCTCTGGCCTATTAATCACACCAATTCATGGAATCACAGGATGGTTTTGGTTGGAAGGGACCTTCAAGATCATCTCATTTCTATCCTTCTACCACACGCAGGGGCACCTTCCACTAGATCAGGCTGGTCAGAGTACCATCCACCCTGTCCTTGAACAGTACCAGGGATGGCAGTAAAATGTTAATAATGGCTGAGTGTCTGTGCTTAGAAATCTCTTCCCCCTCAACTTGCTAGACCCTCTTGCCAAACCGTCCTCATCCTATAAACCATTGTCCAGCAAACCAACTCCTCCCTGCAGGTCAGGCCTGCATGGACTGGGAAATTTCAGCCAGATACACCCTAGTTTTCCCCACTGTTTTACAAAAGCCTCACAAAATCAATAACCTGTCAGTAGCAGCCAGGATCTGAAAGTATATGAAATTGGGGAGCTCCCCAGAAGCACAGAGTTGAAGAACTGGACCATTTAAAAAAAGCAAGTGCTTTCTCCCACCCAACCAAAAACCTGGCTAATTATGTGTGCCACAGTTATATTTTGCAGGGACTTCCAGTTTTTCCCTCTTGATTCTGGGCCTCCCAAGTGGCAGCAGCTGCTGCTGCTGACAGGCACCAACACAGGACCTGGTGAGTCCTACAGAGCCTCAGAAGATGACTGAACCCAAGCTGCCCTCAAAGCAAATTTGAGACCAGAATGAAACAAATAGGAAGCACAGAGGAGGTCAGCTCTTTTCTTCTCTATGCCAAACAGGACTTACAGAAAATCCCACTAGAAAAGGCTGAGTGGCAATGGCCAGTGACAAAAATGGAAGGGAAACACAGGCAGCCTCATGTTATTTGCTTTATCTACCAAGCTGAATATTTTCCCTTCCAGTCACCACTTCAGAATTCCTGACTCTGAAAAAAAAGTCTGGAGATGAGCAATCCAGCGCCACAAGAAGCCAAAGGAGACATGTCCATTCTATTCATCAAAGTTTGGTGCAAGCCTTTGGTTCACATCCTGTGTGACACTGTTTACTCGTGGGTAAATCCTCCTGTGGGGGATGAAATGTACTCCTGGGATTTAGAAAACCAAGGTCTATTATGTTCTGTGGCCACAACTGAATCACCTCCTTCAGGTGGCTTTTTTAATCTGTTTTATGAAACAGGAATAATGCTATGCCCTGCTTACTGAGACACTGAAATTTATGTGTGAAAAGTATGGCATCAAAACTAAGTATTGCCACTTAAACCAAAATGAAGGTCTACAAAGAAAAACAAGGTAATGTGTGTGCTATTAAAATCCTGACACCAGATTCCAGAAGTAGGTTGAATTTGCTGAGGTACTCCTGCTGTTCCTTTTCATCAGGCATGGGGAAATATTGCTTTGAGATAAACATTGTGATGTGGTGAATGTCCAGAATTTAGTGAAGTCCATTATAACAGATGAAAATGAAGCTTTCATTAGTTTATGAATACATCATTCATTTTAGTTTTGGGTTGTTTTTTGTTTTTTTTTCTTTTTTTCAATCAAGAAAGAATGTTTTCCCTAAGCAAATGCCAAGGAAGAGAGTAAACATCTTCTGCTCTTATACCTTCATCTCCTCCTCAAGGCTGTCACTCCTGCAAGGAAAAGGCTCTCATTACACCAGCCTTGCCCACAGCCCTGTGGCAAACCTCTCCCAGTGAGATGTACCCAACCCTAGCAACAGCTGGCCACAGCTGGCTGTACCAATGGGCTCTGCATTGCCTTTTCCCACTCCTGCCTGACTCTGCGGGGTTCTTCAACTCCAATCTTCACCTTTTATTGTCATACACACTTTCAGTCAAGAAAATAATATATTTGCTTTATGATGCTCTGACCATGACAGGGATTTTATGGACTGCCACAATACCATCTTCATAACTGTGGCCATACTGCTAATTAAAAGGGTCACATTGGCACAAGGGAATCTGTAATGTCTTTATTTGTTCACAGGAAGGATACACCACGAGTTCAAGTTTCTCTCTTCAGCTTTGGACTCTTGGTGCTTTGATCCTGATCACCTTTGAGAATAAAAGGGGAATTTAGCTCTTAAATGTGGTTTTGTCACTGGTGTCTCAGTTAACACTGCCCGTAAAAGGATCATTTTCTTTGTTACACAGGATAAGGCTGAGACCGCAGAATTGAAATAGGAGTAGAATGATAAAAACTGCTTCTTTTTAGCTAAAAAGGGACAACCATTACCAGTAAATAAATGAGCGACTATCAAGTTTTAGTAACACAGTCCATTCTGTTGCTCATTCGTGGAGTGGAAGAGAAAATGTTTCAAGGCTTCAGAAAGACTTTTACTTTTTTTAGTTGGAGAATTACACATCCTGGTATTTCAGCACTATAGACACCTGCTGACAGTCTGATTGCAAAACAGGACATTCTTGAGGTTGCAATAAAACAGGCACAAAAGAGAGAATCCTGTTATCAAGTAAAATATCTGAAGACTGGGTGTCTGAGTGTGTGTTTTTTTCTCTGACTTCTAAAAGCTTCACATCCTCAAATTCAAACAAACAGATGGCTGCCAGAAACACTCTGAAACCAGCAAGCTGCTTGCCTTGGACATATTATTTTGATGTCTTGACACCTTGACTCTTTCATGGATTTTTATTTCATTTGGGTTTAATCCAAGGTGACTGGAGAGGATTTTTAAGTCACCGATGACCTCTGAACTTCAATGATGGCATTTTGAGGCATTTTTTCTTAAAGGAGAGAAAATGGCAGAAACGGCCCTACACTCACCACCCAATGGGAGCAAAAAATATAATGACATAACTTGTGGTTTCGGTCACAGCTGAAGTAAGCTGCTGAGGCTGTACAGAGAAGAGGTGACACTGGTGGGGGGAGAAGTGTTTTTAAAGCTTAAAACTGTGGCACCACCTCTTTTTGCTGACACTTCACAGCTACAGCTGATGACAACATGAGCCCTACCTCCATGTTCTCCCAAAGAAGAAACCCCAAGTCATTCCTGCTCCTGGCTGAGTGTCTGAGTTTTAGTTTCTTGCCTCAGAAAGAGTGCACAAATGTAACTTTTGATATGAAGTCTAATCTTTGGAATTGCCAGTAGATAAAGAGCCTTGCCTCCATTTTCCCTGCAGCTGTGACTGCTCTTCAATACTGACCTTGATTGCTCCCAGTAAGAGATAATACAAATCTCAGTCCTCACACAGTCTTCCCAAGATGTTGTCTTGAGCTTCATCTCACAGGTGCTAAATGGCTTTTCATGCAGGAGATAAGCTGAAGTTCTCTGATGAAGGATAAGGCTGATAAATTTGCTCCTTGGGAGCCAGAGGAGAATGTGGGTAAAGGTCACCCAGGAGAGAGAACTAAGCTGGTAGCACAGTGGGTCAGGATGGCACTGATCAGGCCACCATCTCAAGGAGAGGAGCAAGGCTTTGCAGAGGGTGCAATTTCTCCTGATGCCCTCATTCTAAGTCATATGAAAGGAAAGATTTCTTTGTTCTGCCCTTACCCTGTCAGAGCTTCTCGTGGATTCCTTCCAGCCCTCTGAGGTTCCTGCTTTTACACGTCCACCAATGTCTTGCACCTTTACCCAGCCACAGTGTCATGGTATGACCATTCCCTCTCAAATTTTCTACTTCACCCACTTATCCTTACCAGGATTATGCTTTACTCATATCCGGGTTTCTTATTTTCCATCATTCTTACTGAGCTACAGGAACTTATTAAAAATTGGGAGCATCATCCAGTGTAGTTGCTGCTCAAACATAAGGGACCAGAACTACAGTATTCCTTTACAAGGAGATCAGTGACATCTAATTTTGGTGTCACATAGATAAAATACTGATTTAATTTATCTGGTTCTAGTAAAATCTGAAAAGAGCTTATAAGAAATCATGCCTATGCCTCAGTTAATGAAATTCTGGGCTGCTTCTGGGAAAGCTGACAATTGTAAAACCAGTCTGCCAAACTTTCATTCACAGCTTTATTGCAAAGTCGTTACAGATATGACAAAACCCACCAAATTCACAGAGGTGTGTGTGAATACACATGTGAGAATAGGGAGCACCACATTTTCTCTCTCCCAAGGCAACCAGGCTACTTGGAGGGGACAGGAGAACAAGGAACAGATGCTCTTGATGCTGCCAGCAATATTCAGTGTTGCAGGACCTTTTTTTTCCCCCCACCTGAGAATTTGAATCTGAAATCACCTCTGCAAGAAAACCATATGAGCTTTCACTACTGATGGTGCTCCCAGAGTACAGAAGGGGCTGCCAGAGGCCTCAGGCCACCCGTCCAGGAACCATCTCACCCTTTCCATAGCAACACAGAATGGTTTGTGTTGAAAGGGACCTTAGAGATAATTTTGTTCAGCCCCTCTGCCATGGGCAGGGACACCTCCACTACAGCAGAGTGCTCTAAGCCTCCTCATACCTGGGAACACTTCCAGGGGTGGGGCAGCCACAGCTGCTCTGGGCACCCTGTGCCAGGGCCTCCCCACCCTCCCAGCCAGGAATTCCTTCCCAAGATCCCATCTGGCACTAGGAAGCCATTCCCTGTATCCTGTCCCTCCATGCCTTGTCCCCAGTCCCTGTGCAGCTCTCCTAGAGCCCCTTCAGGCACTAGAAAGGGTTCTAAGATCCAGGACACTGATTATTTTGGCTGGCCAGGCTGTCTGCTGTGTCATTAGAGATGGACACTAGGGTTGATGCGCATTATTTATACTGGTGCTCTTTGCATCTGGTTTGCTGCACCCAGAAACTAAAGAAGGCTGAAATAAATCTATATGTACCCTATCTGCTAGTCACCTGCGCCCCAATTCCCTTGTGTTTATATTTGTGCTCGTTATGACACAGGAAATGAGGGTGAGCATAAAATATTATTCCCTGGGAAATAGTGATTTTCAGGTGGTTACTCTGCAGGAAAAACTCAGGGTGCTGGCAAGTAATGCCTGCAAAGTTTGATGCCTTGATTTCTGTTGTGTGGATCAATATTAATAGCAATATTATATTTCCAGAGCTGGCAGAACTATTGATTATTTGGTATGCAGCAGTTCATTTGTACTTGAGAGCAAACTGGGACACTGAAACAACAAATGTGCAGCTGTTAACAAGCAACACAGGACATTGAGTTTCAGTAACACAACTGGGATATCAATTCCTTTGTCTAAAATGGAACATCTTTAACATGTCAAAAGTATAATTTACTTATCTGACTTACTGCTGTACCTGGGGAAAATACCTTTTTCCCCAGAAACCTGCAGATTAAGGTAATGTTTTCAAATATGTGCCAAATAAAATCAATAATTTCATCACCACTGTGGCCAAACACTTAAGGTGTTCTTGAAGGGAAAATGCTTTGTTTGATATGTTTAAACAAATATTAAATCAGATCGCTTTGTTCATGAGAAGATTTCAATGAAAGAAAAGATAATGAAACATCACATTGTGGTTGCAGGAGCTGAGCCAGAGTTGTTTCTTTCCGATGAGGTTTTTAACTCAGAAAAACCAGATACCTGTATCTATATATGTGTGTAAATATATTTTGAGAGGGTGAACTCAAAATGAAGTTTCCTATATCAAACAAAGGGTTTACACCTTTACATTTGAAAGACATCATGCTATATCTTTCCATGAGTTTCTTTATTATGTATAAGTCAACAGGTTTCTCCTAGGGACACATTTAATTATCAAGGATTAAACTGTTGAAAGCAAATTATATAGAACACCTATCTTATGGCTGAAAAAAGGAAACCCCTCACGGTAAGGGGAAAAAATTAAAAATAATGTGTGGCATTCCTTGTTGCAGGAAAGAGCACCTCAATGGCTTAATAACATATTTACATGATCTTGAAAAGGCTGGATAGGTGACTACCCATATATGCAGGAAATGTACTCTATGTTGCCTTTTGTGGGGGGATAATATAGCCTTTCCCCTGCTATCATCATGTTAAACCCTGCAGGCTTAGCTGCCTTAGCAACTGCCTACAATTTGGACAGGTCAGGATCAAGGGAGGCTGAATCAGCTTCTGGTGGTGGCTCTCTCCCACTGCTGACAAACGGAGTTTGGAGTGAAGGAGTCCAGTTTCTCAGCTGGGCCTGAGCCTCTTCAGCCAGCAGTAATTAAATGTGCCCAGAAATATTCCCAGGCATGGAGGCCAACTGGCACAGAGAGGTTTGTACCTCTGCTCACAGCCGTGTCTTAACTTTCCTAGCACAGCAGCTAAATGCAAACAGCTTGCAGGGATGAACCCTGATCCATGCTTAAGGATGATTTAGGAGCTTGCTAGTTGGACCAAAAGTGTGTTCAGAACTGGTTTAGTACTTTGAGTATACCCAGTTGCATTCCCGTGAACGTTCCCAGATATTGTTTAACTTGCTTAAGTTATTGTTATGACATATTTCTTTTCCTGATCCAGATTACTTCTTTCCAGCCAGAAGAAGGGAATTGCATGGCTGTAAATTTGGTTATGACAATAATCCTTCTGCTGGTTCATGAAATCACTCTTATTCAATAGGACACATGTTTACTGCAGTCTGCAATCTAAGAATCTTTGCAAGGAACCAGATGTGGTGTGTTTAAAGTGAAAAAAATGTTATGCGAGGAGAGATGAACTTCATAAGCAAATCACTGTCCTCCTTACCCCATTGCACATCACTGACATCTGCCTGATATTCATATATTCAAATTTTGCTACTTTAAATTGCTTACCCACAATAAAGCATCCCACCTCAAGTACTTGCCATATGCTCTAACTGTGCTACATTGGTGTGCTGGTTTTGTCTGGGGCAGGGCTCATTTTCTTCCCAGGAGCTGTGACAGGGCTGTGTTTTGTGTTTTGTGTTTGTGCTGAACACAGGGTTGATCACTCAGGGCTGTTTTTGTTGTTGCTGAGCAGGGCTTGCACAGAGCCAAGGCCTTTCCTGCTTTTTGCACTGCCAGGCTGGGGAGGGGATGGGGGTGATTGGGAGGTTGGGAGGAGACACAGCCAGGACAGGTGACCCCAAGTGACCAAAGGGATGTTCCAGACCATGTGCCATCATGCTCAGTGCATAAACTGGGGGAAGAAGGAGGAGGAAGGGAGGATGTTTGGAGTGATGGTGTTTGTCTTCCCAAGTCATTGTTACATGTGATGGGTTCTGGCTCTCTGGAGGTGGCTGAACACACCTGCCTGCCCATGGCAAGCAGGGAATTAATTCCCCTTTTTGCTCTGCTTGTGTGCAAGGCTTTTATTTTCCATATTAAACTGTCTTTATCTCAACCCATGAGCTTTCCAGCTTTTACCCTTCCAATTCTCTCTCTGACCCTGCTAGTGGGGGAGTGAGTGAGTGAGGGACTATGAGAGGTCTGCTGGGGTTCAACCATGACAGCTGTGGTACCAACAGATGTCCCATAGAAACTTTCTGTCTTGATCTGCAAAAGGCAGGCAAGTCTGTTTTCATGGATTTCTCTGAGCTGCAAGAAGCTCAGAAGCAAGTTCTTTACTGTGAGAAGAATTGATTTTATCAAGGCAAGGTCATCTGGCAGAGGGTTGGGCAGGATTAATGCAATCCCAAACCAAGAGGGAAGATCTTGGTACTGTGTCACCCAAATCTTGACACCTTACACCCCAGAGGGACTCAAGCTCGAGTTGGGAGGCAGAGTGAAATAGTTCATGCCTACACCTTCACCACACACACCGCAAAGCCTTCCCAGTGAAAAGGTTTCAAAGCTGCCATCAGAAACCCTTACTCTATTATGGGAGCTGTTCAGAGGAATGCATCCCTTTGAATGGTTTAGCTCATGACAGTTCAAACAATCACCTGTGCAGAAACATACTCATGGTTTGCAGACAGAGCTTGGGAGGCAGCTCCTTATCCTGGTGAGCTGGCTGTATTTCAGCAATGGCACTTTCTTTGTGGACAGCATCAAGGCTGCCACCCACCTTTTGCAGTTTTGCCTGTTTTTACCATGGAAAAGATGGTGCAGACCTGTGTCACAAGTTGGTGTCACCTCCTAGCTCCTGCTTGGACACCTTTGTGGCTCTGGAAGAAGCAGATAAAAGGCACCATGTGGGCTCACAGCCTTGATGTTTCACGGTGCCCTCCTGACTCAGGAAGCAATAATGCCAGGAGGATGTCAGATTCCTTCATGCCAGCCAGAATCTAATGCCTTATGATCCTGTGATCTAGAGCAAAAAGCAGGAGGAGTGGGAAGCCCAGCAGGCACCTGATTGAAGAGGCTGGGGAAGATGAGAGGAGACGGTGTCCTGCTGTGCACTTCTCCCACCTCCATAACCTCCATATGTTCAAAGAGTTTCCACAGGGCTGTGGCAGCTATTGTTCTGCACACCTGGTGCATCCTCATCCCCACTACTCTGACAGTTTGGGATTGTCCCAATGCCAGCCCTTCCTCTTCCTGACACTTGAAGAAATGAGCAGCTTGTTTGGTTTCAGGAGGAAAAAACCAAGTGTGTGCAACTCAGGCACCCCTGTGCTAACAATGTACAGGATGATGCTGACTATGACCAGCATGGGATGCCTGGGCATATAATCATGCTCAGACAGACCCAGAGGCATTCCATACCCATGTGTCTACCCCTTTTTCTTCCAAAAGTGACCACAGCACCTGGGTCAAACTTTGGTACAACTGCCATTGATGCACAAAGTGAACAAGCAATTTTTTATATTTGATTTTCAAGGAGACTGCAGAGTTCTCTTGGCCATTAACATGAAAAGAAGGCTTAATTCAAAGCTAGAGCAAAGTTTAGGGAGTAATTCTGCACAGGAAGGTAAGATAAAGTAAAAGTTGTTCTTTTCTATGTTTGGCCCTGTAAAATGAGAAATACTATCAGGGCTGTGCATTTTTTGAAACCTGCATTATTTCTTTTTTCCTTGGAAGGGCTGAAATATTTTTAAGAACTACCATTATTATCTAAAAATGACACAGACATTTTCATGTGAGTTTCCCCTCACAGTCTGATATCCATATTCACCATGTGCATTCCTTTGATTCGGGGACTGCAGGTCCCCTGTGGTCCAAGAGCTCAAGGTTCATTTTGTGTAGCTCTTTCTGGCAAAACAGGGTTATTAGAGACTGAAAAAAATCACAAGGTCACCCACAGCCTTGATAGAAACAGGAGAGCAGGAGAATATTAGGAAGAAACTATTAGCTCTAATATCCAGCTGCATTTGGCAAACCTGAGTGTATTTAGATTGCCTACACCAGCATTTCACTCCCTTGCTTCCAAATGATTGCCCTGGCCCCAGTGATTAACTACCTGAATACACCCAAGAAGGATATTCACAGAAAAGATCTCATGATGAAAAGGCTATTCCTGGCCTTCTTTCCATCACATCATAATCTGTCCACTAATATGGCTTGAGATCTCAGCTGATCAAAAGGTCATAAGATGCTGCTGCTAAGTATCACTGTCTCTGTTCAGCCAAAGGCACTTTTACTTCATTCAACAGGCAGAGGAATGTAATAGCAAAGCCATCAAATCTGTTTGTATAATAGATGAAGTCTTCTCTTTATGGCATTATTCATCCTTCAGGGAATGGCACCTGATAAATAAATCTCTAGTTCCCAGTGAATTTAACTAAAACAAAGGCAAATCATATCCCTGTGCACTGTAAATATAAAACTGCACATAAGAGTTGAGCTCTCAATCTTCCACCATCTCCTTTGCTAAAAAAAGCTATAAAGTGCTAACAATCCTCAGATTCTGCTAAAATCAAAGGAGCCCAAATCTCTGAGTAAATTACAAAAAGCATGGTCATAACAGAGGAAGGACTTAAAGACACATAACTCATTTAGTCTAAGGTAATGGTAAAACCTCCACCTTTTAGTCTTCATGCTAGTAAAAACTAGAAAGTTAAGAAAGAGGGGTTATCAGCACATCAGTAGTAATAATGGAGTGAAAATGGGGGGAAATCTAATAAATGGGTCAGTGTGTTTCCCAGGGAATAACACTAGGGGGGACAATTTTCAAGCATCCTGGGATGAATAAACTACTGAACCACATCCTACCCAGCACCACGACTTGGCCCAGCTGGTCACCGCTGCATTGGTGGCAACTGGTCCATGTGATGCCAGTCATTGCCTCCAGCAGCAACTGCAGCCACTTCCCTGGTCATCTTGCTTCCAAGCCTCTCAACACAGCCAGGAATCCCTGCCCCAAACATCAGGGAGAGAGGGCACCACTGCCAAGAGCCACCTGCCACCTAAGGGTCTCGTGGGTCTGCACAGGTATTTCCTGTGAGCAATACCATTGGGAAACTGTTTTGTGTTCCCAGCACACCTGAAGAGCTGTCACAAACAAATTAAACCCCTCAGCATCTCCCAGACTATCTGCCCACTCTTTGGCTTTCCAGAGTTCTATACCAGGACCAACAGACAGTTTCTTTAACTGCAGCTGGCAGTCATTTTGCTCCTCTCCATGCTTTCAAAGCTGAGAGCCATCAAAGATTAGGAGAAAAAAAAAATCATGACTATTTTTCCCTAAGAAGCAGAACTGGTAATAGGCTTCAGGAAAAATCCTTCTAAATGCAAGTGATAAGCGTAGACTGTGTGAAGGCTGACAGGTCTGATTATAATTATCACTGCTAGGGGACTAGCACTAACCTCCCTTCTGGAAGGCAATGACAATTCCTGGAAGGGAGCATGCAAGTGAATTATTATAAACAAAATCACTGCAAGTAGAGTTGTCTCTCACTGGGGAACTAAACAAGATCCAGCTTTGGGGGTGAAAAAAACACCCAAACCTTAAGAATTTATTAAAGTTTATTCTGATAGAAAATGATACTTAATCATACATTTAAGTTTTGCTGACTTCAGAATGATGGGAGTAAAAGAATCAAGTGGGACACATGATGTGTAAGATGGAACCATGCATGCAAGAGGTGTTTGGAAATAAAGGATATATTCTAGAAATTCACTTGAAGAACATACCACACCTTTAAACATGAACAAGGGATGAATCCCAGGGAGGATGTTGTTTCAGACTGAGATAAATATTAAAAACTAAACAAAAAAACCCAATACACCTTGCATCCTTATCCTCTTTCCTCACATCCTAGCAAGAAGGAAACCAAACAAAACCAAAATGAATCTCTTTAAACTGGTTCTATCCATAGACATCCTTACTTTGCATCTATACATTAACTGAAATACAATGGCATCAGCTTTCAGCAGGGTTGACGTAGATAGGATAGGTAGTTTTCCCTTAAGATCATCCTGTCCTGACCTTTCTACTTTCTTTGATGGCATTCCATTTTCTTAGTCAGCATGTTATTTTTTGCATTTTTTCACTGCATTTTCATTGGAAACTTGGAGACAGAGAAGCTTGGGCAATCGGCACTGAAAGTAGCAGTATCCTAGCTTTTTCTTTCTGAAAACAGGGAAACAGATATTATCTTAATAGGGGCTCTAACTGCATAGGACGTGAAGAGAAGAGCCTCAGAGTCAAAAGCAGTTCTAAGAGTTTCATTCTCATTATATCTCAATGGAGTGAAGCAAATAAATTGTGCAAGGAGACATATGGAAGCTCACTACACAAATGGCCTATTTAAGGCTCTTACTTCCTAATTAGGTCCTGGTGTCAGGAGGTTGGTAACAATTATTCACACTAGATCATTTGGATACAATACAAACTGTTCTAAAACCCAAACCACAATAATGGCATGCGTTAAAAGAAATCCAAATTAACGTTTTAGACTAATTTGCTTAGTGCTTGGATTATCATCTTCTGTGATACAAATAACTAAATTTTGTGTCCAACACTGTAAAATTGTGTTAGGAAAGTGAAAAGGAGCACACAAATTTATCACAGTCATAACCCCTTGTTCTTACCTTGTTCACGGATTTCGTCACTGGACTCTGCACAGGGAACCCACACTCTCTTCCCAAATTCTTCATCTGACTCTGTGGTGATCCCCAGAGCAAAGAGAAAAAAAAAGAAAACCTTGATTGTAGGAACGAGTATGTAGAAAATGGTCACAAACATCCTGAGGTTGTTTTTTGCTTTGCCCTTTTGATTTCCTTACATGTTTCAGTACCACCACTACGACCACCTACCAGCTGTGAGCACTCAGTGGTGGGGTCTGCCCTAGGTCCCACAGTGGGCTGTAAGTCCCCCCAGGCTTCCCCTTACACAGATGTGTAAGCTTCCCCTCCCAAGTGTGCCTTGTAAGCACGTAGGCATGGCAGAGCCACCAGCTTTGCCCAGCAGCCTTGGGACACACAGTGAGCCGGGATCTCAGGGAGTGATGCTGTGGGTTCCTCTGACAACCAGTGCTAGAAAAGCCTGGGAAGAGGGTAGGAAGATGTCACAATAAGCCAACCCACCTGGTTTGTATAAGAGTTAAAGTAGGGAGCTGAAGCCAAGGATTACAACATTGCAAAACTATTCAAAACAGAGTAAGTGCTCGTGATTTAACAACGTGACTACAGCAAACCTGCTCTGCACTGTGCTTTGGTACTTCTGGTATGAAAATGAGGTCTTTTTCTCCTCTTCCTCCCCTCCCACCTCCTCTTCTCTTTCCTCTCCAGCCCTTCACGCAAAGGTGAAATATTTCACATTTTCACCTGTGGTGATGCAGATCAGCGAGTGTTTTTTTTCTTTTCTTTTCTTTTTGCTGATTTTGCCAAAGGCATCCTTTTAAGCATCAGTCTGTGCAAAGATAATAGGTGACACAATTCTCTCTAACTGGAATCAGCAACAAATCAGCCATCTGCCACTCCAGGGGTCTGAGATTAACCTAGCTAGTGGACCATGACTGCAAAGCATTTGCACATTTAGATTACAAAAATGTGAGGTTACAGGTCCAAAAAAATAAGGCTGGGAGTGGGGAAAGTGTGGGGAGAAGGAGGAGAAGACAGTCTAGGAAGAGCCCTTTAGATTAACCCCTCCAGACACAAGTCACCTCATAGCAATTCCAAGTAGACAATGGTTCTCATTATAAAGTGCTAAAAGGATGAAGGATTTGAAGGAAGCAATGCGAGACACATTAGACATCATGTTTCTGGAGAATACATCCGAAGATACTTATTTTAGACAGTATCCTGTCTAAAGAGACAGGAGAAATAAAGACAAAAAACATACAGCTGTCTTGTCAAAGCCTTCACTCCTTGGGAAGCATGACCAAGCTGTCCAGACGGCTGACTAGACCACTGAGAAAGAACAAGCACAGCATTTTTGCTCCAAAATGGACAAGATGCATTCCACAAGCTCCTCTATGGTCAAGATTTCAAGAAATGAAAGTGGTCTGCCTACTGAAATAACAAGGTTTGTGAAGATCTCTTAATTTGTTTCTCTAATTTGTTCTTTTGAATAACAAACACTGTTTTGCTCCTGTGCACACATGGACACTGTCACTCCACATTAATATCTGTCCATGTCTTTGGGATCCTCTCTATGAATCTGTTGGGAATTGTTACTTGATATCTTGAAGTATTTGAAAACTGAAAAAGTTTAAATCAGTAGTAAACACAAGCTGGTCTCAGATTTAAAAGCTTGAGCAATGGTCTGTTCAGTGTGTGGTGGGTCAGACAAGAACAAGGCTCTCCTCTGGACATGCTAATAGGCTTTAACCCCCACTTTCTCTTGCAGGTTAGAATCCCACAGATCCCTGAGATTCCCATCCTCAGAGATCTCATGTTAAAAAGAGGAGATTCTGCCCAGAGGAACAGGTGTAGCTGCAGCCAAAAGTGCCAGCAAGAATATCTGGAAAATTTTGGAACATCTGGAATATTATGGAATATCTCACCTAAAAGGAAAGACTGAAGCATTGTAATTGTTCAGTCTGGAGGAGAGAGGATTCCAGGAAGATCTTGAGCATTTGACCATACCTAAAAAGCCTCCAGGAGAGCCGGAGAGGAACTTGGGACAAGGACATGAAGTGACAGGACAAGGGAGAATGGCTTCACACTACCAAGGGTCAGGGATAGATGGGATATTGGGAAGGAATTCTTGGCTATAGGGTGGAGAAGCCTTGACACAGGTTGCCCAGAGAAGCTGTGGCTGCTGCATCCCTGGAAATATTCCAAGGCTAGACAGAGCTTGGAGCAATCTGGTGTAGAGAAAGGAGTCCCTGCCATGGCACGGATGGAACTGCATCAGCTTTAAGCTTCATTCCAACCCAAACCATGCAAGGATTCTGTGATTCTATGAAATTCAGGCAAGGTCTGTATGGTGTGTGCCCTGGGTGGGGATGGTATTTCAAACAGCTCAACTCACAACATCCAAAGAGACAACTGAAAACCAAACAGCATGCACGTGTTTACAGAAAATGTGTTTTATGTATGTCCTTTATGCAGAGAAAACAGGTAGGATTGGGTGGAAGGTACAAGAACACACTCCAGGTTCTTTGACCAACCCTCTTCCTGTTGATATTTCCATGGTGAAGGAACCAAGGTTTCCTGAGCCAAGCACTGCACACCCTGCAGTCACAACAAAGGAAAAGAGCAAGAAGAAATGGCAGCACCTTCTCTGCACAAGCCCAAGCTGAAGTGCAGAAAATACAAGGTACAAAGCACAGCTGAGAGGTGCAGATGAGCAAGGGATCAGCTGCTTTATTCATCCTACTCCATAAAAAATCTGCTGGCATCAACCCAGAAATTAGTGCCACTCCCAGCAGTGTTAATTTGGGACAGAGCATTTGATCCTCCATAGAGGAAGGGCTATTGATCTGTGAGGAGCTGTGAGAAGAAGAGGGTGAGAGGATCATGCTAGACAACACCTTTCAGTGTTCCTGAACTCCCCCTTATTTATCACAGTATTTCCAAAAGCCTTTCCTGGGCAGCAATAGGTCCTCCCAAACCAGGTCCACAAGTCTGAGACCAAAGGTGAGGTTTGAAGTGGTTTGAATGCGTACTAGGGCATGGTTGTCAAGTGAGAAAGAGGTCATGGGGATCATCCCATGCCTGAGACTACAAAATGGGCCAAGCTAACAACCCAATAATCCAAAAGCTTCTGAGATGCAGCAAGCTAATGAGGCTCTGCCCGTGCTTTAGAAAGGTCTCCTTGAACTTGACCTGCTGACTATGTGAGGGCTAAAACTACTGTTCTAACAGGACCTAGACCTGTTTTCAAAACCGGAGACTGGGGTTTTCCCTTTCTCTAGTCTCTACCTTCTGTAATGACAACCCAAAACTTCCTGAGTGATCCGAAAAGGGGAGGGGGAAATATCTTTGCACTTTAATTACTGAACAGCTACAAAGTAATAATTTTTAAAATGTTTTATTTATATATATATATAAATAAAAAAATTGTTAAAAAATAAGTGGTTTGGTTTGGTTTGGTTTGGTTTTATCCTTGCCTGTGAATGGAATGACAAGGGGATCAGCACAGGACAAAGCCTTCCCTTTCAGACAGAAATCACCACAGCCCTTGCAAACTCCAGTTTCTTGCAACTTAACCAACGCCGCGAAATGATGCAGTTTCAGCCCCACATGTTTGTTTGTTTGTTTGTTTGACTGTTTTATACGGACAGGTTTTTGTAGGAAGGGGCTTTGCAACCCAAACAGCGCCACCGCATCAACCAGGAGCCGAGCTGAGCCGCGGAGCCGCTTGGAAGTTGCCTCATCTCCCAGCAAATGAGAAAGGGAGGGAAACACCGACGCAGGCGACGCTGCACCTTGCAGCAGAGACGCCTGTGTCCTACAAGTAACCTTGCATCAAGACACAGAGCCACAGCAGCAGCCTTACAGGCACAGTGAGGAGGAGGAGGGCAGCGGCTACGAGGGGAAGGGCAACGGGAAAACAGTCAGAAAACTCCCTGAGAGTCGTCTTTTCCTCCTTAGGAACAAAACCCATGCAAGCAAACAAAAAAAATTAAAAATTCCTCCCCGATACAGAGACAGAAGGAGGGGATGAGCCCCTTTACACTCCAAGTCCCTAGCAAAAATCCCCTCCTTTTCCCGGAGCTCCTAAACATCACCGGGAGTAGGGGGGAAGCTGGAGGAGAGAAGGGTCACATTTAAAAGGCGAAGGGGAAGCAGGGAAGAGGGAGGACACTCCCGAGCCCGGCCAGTGGCCCCACGGTCTCAGCCATTCTCATTCCTGACACGTTTCCCTGCTCTCCAGCACAGCCCAGCTTCGAAATATTAGTGTGGCGCAGAGTGCCATTTTCGAGTCGCTGCAGCTCCTTCTTGGCACCGGTTCAGCTTTTTGTCTTGCCTTCTCCTCCGAGCGCCCAGTGGAGGGAGGAGGAAAGAAAGGAGGAAAATAAAACCCCGCTGCTTCGCTGTCGGGGCTGTCAGGCTCCCCGCAGCACCCCCAGCCCTGCCTGCGGCACCCCGCTCCCAACTCGGCAAACATCAGCCTCCTCCCACCTCCACGGCAGCCAGCTCCTGCCCCCCTCTCCGCTGACACCCCTTTTCATCGCGCTCTCCTTTGTACTCCTCTAAATCTTTCCACCCAAGCATTACAACCTCCCACCCCCCCTCTTTCTCCTCCATCCACAGCCCTCCCACCTCCTTCTCTCGCAATGGCAGAAGGGACCGTGCCGCGGTTGCCAATGCCCTGGCATCTCCCCGGAGCGGGGAGCCCCTGCACCCACAAAGCGCCCGGCAGCTCCGGTCCAGCTCGGAGCTGCCCGAGAGCCGCGCTCCTGGGCGCTCAGGTGTGTGCACACACGCGTGGCAGGGCAGGACACACTCTGCATCCCTTGGCATTGCTGCAAACACAAGCCTGAGTTTGGCTGTCGAGTCCCTCCTCCTGCTTGTGGGGCCGGGAGGAAAGCAGAGGCAGAATAACAAGGGAGGGACGCTGTGATTTTTTAAGCAATCCAAACATGGCACTGAGTGCTTCCACCAACAACTTCTCAGCCTGCTGTGCTGGCAACCAGCTGCTGGTTCCAGCCTGGCACCAGCTTTGATTTGTTTTTCTCTCCTCTTAAACGCCCTCCTTCCAAATATTTACTCCTTTTTTATTTTTTTTTCTCTTAAGTTTTTTTGTTCTGTTTTTTGTTCCCCCGCCCCCCCGTTTCCCTCTTAGTTTTTCCATAGAGAGAATGCTTGTCCATATGCTTGCCACCTTTCCTCTGGTGACAGAACCTGAGGGAGCAATTTGAAGCTACCAGGGAATGTATAGGCTGGATATTAGAAGAAGGTTTTTTTCCCAGAAGGGTGGCCAGGCACTAGAACAGGAACCCTAAGGCACTCAAGGCACTGAGACTGCCAGAGCATTTGGACAACACTCATGGTGGGATTCTTGGAGCTGCACTCTATAAACCTGGTGAGTCCATACCAACTCTGAGTATTCTATGATTCCATGATTTAGGGGGACTCTCTACCATTCCCACCCCAAATTCAAAGCAGCGTGTGTGGAAGAGAGCACTAAAGGATGCAATACATGATGTAATACTCAATGGACAAAAGATAGGAAAAAAAATCCTCATGTGTACACACAAGAATATTCTCTTCTCTGAGGAAGAGGAGGAGAGAGTGAGAGGTGCCCTAAAAGCAGGCAACACAATCCTTGGGCATGCCTGGATATACTAACCCCAGTCCCCTCCTCAAAGGAGGGGGGAGTCAATTTTTGTTGGAAAATAAAGACAGAGGCAAAATGCATGTTCTCCATGGAAAGGACCCAAGAGAGCCAACTTCCAGCCAGTGATGTGACTCCTATTAAACCAGAGTTTGAGACACTGACATATGCATGACAGAGATAAAGTGCTATCACATGCACCTTGTCTGGTGCCTGGAGGAAAGAGATTTGGAGAAAAAAAATATAATAATGCTGATTTTAGGGATGGCTTGGGAAGGACATGGAAGGAGGAGAGATATGCTAAGGATTTTATCATGGAGCATGAATGTATTAATCTGAAAACCTGGCTGGAGACCCAGGGCAGGGGACAGCCCCATAAGCAGCCACTGGTGTCCCTGGAGCTTTTCCTGAGATGATGGCTTTGTCCACTGAGAAACATCAGGACTCCTTAGAAAACACAGGACTTAGAGGATGCTGAAACAGATGGGCACTCCCTCCCTGTGGCAAATCCCTCAGGAGACCCAGCAAAAGTGCCAAAAAAAGCTACTTCTTGCTGAACGTGTTCTGGCCACCTCAGGGAATAGCAAAATAACTGGCTCGATATGAGGGTCGCAGAGGCAGAGCGGGAGGCAGGCTGGCAGGCAGACAGCATGCTCAGGGTGGTACAGACAAAACAGCAGTGGCCTGAGCAGCTGCCTAATATGTATCTTGGCAAAATCTCTCCTGGCTGTGGATGAAGCAGAAATCATGGGCTGGATTTGTAAATCCATCAGCTGGGCCTGACTTTTGCCTCCCCGGCCTGCAGGGATAGCACAGGAGGGGAGCACAGGGCAGGGTGACACCTCTTGAGCTGCCAGGAGCCACGTGGAGCTGGTCCTCTGGCTGCTGCTGGAGTGGGGAGCAGCCAGTGGGAGGGTGCTGAAGTGGGCTTGAAATCAGCAGAATGCCATGCCATGACTGCTCACAAAGGAGAGTGTGAGTCTGAGGATTTAAACCTAGCCTGTCCCTGTAGGAACACCTCTATTGCTGGGGTGCATACTCTGTGTAGGGTCCCTGTTGGAGTTTTCTTCAGGCCACCACAGTGCAGCTGGATCTGGTCAAATTGGCTGGAATATTATCCAGATAGGGACACCAAATGCCCTCTTCTGAGCTGTGATTTTACTGCCCCAAGATCTTTGTATAAGGATATTGCATATGTCCAGCATTGGCCATATGGCCTGCTAATGTCTGTTTCCAAAGCCAGCTAGTGACCATGTCAGTGCTCTCTCCCATACAGGTTTTACGTCTGTTTTCTTTGTTTGCTGTCCTGGAGGCTTGGGGCAGATTTCTGCCCTTCCCTCCAGCCCTTATTACTGAGAGCTGGCATTTGGCAAAGCAGAGGGGATCCCTTACATGTGTCCATGGCAAGGAAGGCCCTGGCACCTCAGCTGGAGTCATCTGCAGAGAAACAGCCCTGCCTGCAGGTATCGTTGAAGTGACTTCCAGTGAGAGGCACTTTCAGATCCTTTGAGTCAAAAGGTGCTATAAATAAAAGATATTACAGGCTAGCAAGTTCTCAGTTGCAAACTGGAGTGGGAAGGAATATTTTAGCATCCTTTTTCTGAGCACGTTAACTCTTGGCAGACGTGATCGCTCAGGTCTTCACAGCTGAAAACTTCACACCGTGTGCAGCAGGTTGAGTCCACAAGCTCCATTTCCATTTTCAACAGCTCTAAAATCCACTCTGCCCCAGTGCAACATCACCCCCTGAGTTCAGAGAGCACCCAAATATTGCGTCACTTTGGGGATCATGAATTCACACTCGAGGGTCATCTTTCCCAGGAAAAACAGCCTTTGTCGCTATAAGCTCACTATAGAGGGTGCCTAAAGATTTTTATCAACTGGCTTCTGATGCTTCCCTTCCCTTCCCAGGGTGAGCAAGTACTTTGTATCAATCTGGCTTGCTTTAGTGCAGTGACCCGGCGCTGTGCTCTGCTGCTGAAAGTTCAGGTCCCAGCTGCGGGGCTAAACTCTTGCTGACACTGGGCTGATTTCTCCGTCTCTGTCACCCATGCTGCCAGGGGAAGGGGAGGAGACATTGGGTTTTTCCAGGCAGGGAAAAGAAAAAGGAAAAATAAAAAGAAAAAAAAGAAAAAATGAAAAAAAAGGAAACAATCGTGCAAAACTGAGAGAAGATGTGGCAAAGGAGAGGGGGAGGAAAACAATCCAGGTGTGTGCAGTGAGGCTGAGGAGAGGAAACCCTTTGGGTTGCACGGGGCACTTTGATCATGCTCTTTTTCTTCACGGAGGAGAAAACCTTGGCCAAGAGGCAATTAAATTGTTACAGGCAAAGAAAATCTTTTAGGATGCCTTGAAGAACTTGTGTGCGTGAGCAGCAGCACAGAGAGATGCAGGGGAGGAAATCAGTATTAGTGACGGGTGAACTACAAAAGTTTGGGTGGTTTGTTTTGGATAAAGATCCCCACATGCAGACGCTTATCTAAAGCCCTCAGTCTTCAGAGCAGGGCTAGAAGTCTCTTAAGAAAGCACTCTTCTTGCATGACTTCCAGTATCTCTGAAAGCCATTGTCCGTGCCAAAAATACAACAAAACCAGCTTGCTTTCTTCTTCTTTTATGCAGTATTTTGGCTCATCTGTCTCTAGTTCCAAGAAAAAAAAAAAGTAATTAAAAAGTTTTTAATTTGAAGGCTGAACTGTGCTACTTTAATTTCAAGCTATCCTTGTTCTCATGACAGCACAGGTACAAGGGAAATAAAGAAAAAAGTGTCTGTCATTCTATGGAAAACTTCCCGAGAAGGATCCCTAAATATCAGTAGAAAAAGAAGCCAATTTCCCTAAGAAAAGACTACAAGCCTTGAGTCTCTCTCAGATAAGTGGACTACTTATCTGTAAACTGGCTATTCTGCTGTTAAATAACATAAGAGATCACGACATTCTCGATCCAAATGAGCCTGTTAGTCTAGGGTTGTTATTAGTCATCAAATACTATTGAATCAATAAACAAAAAAAAAAGAGAATTTTGAAGAGACTCTTATTTCCCACTCATTCTGCAGTAGCCCTGATTTGACAGAGGGGAATGAAAGAAAACAGTCTGAACATGATCTGGTGCTCTGCAGTTTTCAGAGATCCAGGTGTGACTGAGGTAAATTAGCCTGGTGCTGTTGGAATGAATGCTGAATGCTGCTGTTTTGATTAAGTCCTCTGGACAAACAGGGCTGCTGCAGGGCTGGTTTTGACCTCTGGCTGGATTTACACCAGGGTATCTGAGTTAATGCTGAGTGTGTAGGGCAGGTCAAAATCAGGCTAGTGTGCTTCTCAGGCTGTTGCCAGATATCCTTTTCTCCTGAGCCATTGATCTCATGGAGGTCTAAAGCACATAGATTCACTTCACAATGCAGTGAAGGTTTTAGTGCTAGAGACCAGATGATGCTCTTTCAAATGATTTCTTGTTTTCTTTTTCTCTGCCTTCCCTATTATTTATTAAATGCTGGAGCGAAGATCTTCAGCTCACCCAAGTGGTTTGGAGACCGAGAGTCATGTTTCTAGCTGGTCCAAATAAGGATAACTTAATCCAGGTCAACAGAAGCAGTGGACAAAATCAGAGGAAAAGCTGTGGGCAAGATTTTAAACCACAGAGGCTTCCAAAACAAGGACACAGACTTCTAGACAGCACAGTACATAGAGGCTAAGTATTTTGTCACTGAAGGTGGTGGCACTTCTTGTGGGTGACCGAGACAGGTGCAGGAGGCCCAAATTCCCATTCATGTCCCCATCTATGAATGGGGAGCAGCTCTATTACCTGTCACATGCTGTGCTCTTAGTAAAGTCTGCCCACTGTCCTGCTGAATGCTGCAGGATGATGATTTTTTTTTTTTCCCAAAACTTGGCTCTTGTGCAGCTTCTTAGTTTACACAGTGGGAGAAGGACATGGCTTTTTGGCTTGAAAGTAAAAAATCTGGACTCTTTTAAGAGTGCTGAAATCTGGCCCTGAGCTTTTTAGAAAAAGTGACCCAATCAATCTGGTTATTACACCATTCTCTGGCCTGTGACTAACACATGGATTGATATTTACTTGCAGGAAATGTTGGCAAGAGTTGGGGGTTCCCACTGACTTGTGCTGTTTACTGCTCCCCGAGGAGCACGGGCCGCAGCGACGATGGAGCGGCCGCTTCACAGGTGCGCAGTTTATTCACCAAAATGGGCTGTAAATCAGAGCAGAGGAAGAAAGGGCTGGAAAAATGCTTCTTTGTAGGACTGACCATCAGAAAGGGATGTTGACCATGCTCATTTTTCAGGTTTACTCCCCTAAGTTTACGTGTGCTCACGCTGCGCCAGACAGAGTCCCGGGCAGGAAATCCAAGGAGCATGCCAATAATTTGGCAGAGATTTTAGAGAGAGTGAACTTGTCCCTGATCTCCATTATTGGTTCAGAACCAGGAATTCTCATAGCTTTTTGGACAGATGGCTTGTCCTATTACTTCTTGTGTTAGATTTCCCTCTGAGGCTGAAAGCAAATCCACATTCAAGCTGAAAGTAAACAACCTGTGAATTCAAAAGGCATTAACTCAAACTGCCAAAGCATTTGCTGCGTATGCTGCAGATGTCAAACAGACAGTTTCCCACAGCCCTGAGCCTAGACACATTGCTAAGCTACACAGAAAAACCTTCCACCCAACCCGAAAATCCATCCTGTGCAAAACTCACTCTCCTTGCTGGCATTTTAAGAGCTGGAGCCTCAGCTGGAATGAATTAATGTAGCTGCTCTGATTTGAATAGAGCTATGCCAATTTATACCAGATGAGGATTTCACCCTTTGGAGGCCAAGTGGTAAATGGCTATCCACTACTTTTTTAACAGTGTGGTTTGAGGCAGAAAAACATAAAATGTGGTGCTCCTTAAGGAGTGAAAGAGCACTAAGTAAGTTTCTTTCCATTACAGTGACTCATTTTTGAAGGAACCTTTTAGAGGGCATGGTTCTAAAAAATCAGGCTTTGCAGAAAAATGCATATAAATAACTCAACTTATAAGTACAAACAGCACAAGTTAGGCAACTGAGTCCTATTTCTGATATCTTCCCAAATGCCAACAAGAAGTTAAATAGGAACCCAAGCATGATATTGCTGTGGCATTGCAGGAAATTCAGAAAGTGGGAAGAACTAAATAAAGTGGCCTGTTTTTCCTGACAGGGATGTATGAAGAGAACAAAAAAAATACCATGAAACTAAACTAAAAAATATTCACCCATATGTTTTGAAATGCTCTAAACTCTGGAACTATGGTGTTCCCCTTGACCATAAACTAGTTGGCAAGGTAGTTTTTCTTGCATATTTTGGTTTAAATTGAACAGCACAGTTGAAGTCACATTCTGTAAAGACAGACTCATTCAATTTAAAGTAATGCAACCTCATGACATATGCAGAAATGATTACTTGAATTAAGCTTTTGATTTATTCTTTACCATAGGAGGCGCCGCTTTCAGACTCCTATTTTCCCCAAAGTAAACAAGAGGTCAAATATTGCACCAATATTAATGAATGGAGATTTCTCAGATGACAGTAATGTAAATTCAAACTTTAAACTGTTTAACCTGCAGCCACTAGCCCAATTCAGCTTTCCAGAAAATTCAGCACATCTTTCCTCCAACCATCTTTATTTTCACTTTACAATTCAGTATAAGCTGGCAATTAGTAATAGTTCGCCTGTTTATAGAGCCTCACATCTGAGGATCTAGAAACACTTTGTAAACACTAATGAATTAAGCTTCTTAACACCCCCTGTGAGACAGATACTGCTATCTCATTTGCACAGGAGAAGTGCAGGTTTGCTGAGGGCTGGAGCCAGCCAGAGCCAGAGCTGGGAAACCACTGCAGGCCCTTAGCCTCACCTTCAGCTCAGTATCAACAAGGTTTTCCATGGGGATATACCTGGCAAATTCAGGGGCTTGTAATTATCTCCTGGAACTGCCAGCATGCCCTGATGTCTGTCAGACTGAAAACATAGAGGATTGAACTTCCACCTGTAGAGAGAACTTAAGACCCATTTAGAGGAACACCATGAAATACCATCTGTCCTCTCCTGAAACAGCTCTTCACACTTAGGATCCTCTGACCTGGCAAACAGGGTTAAAACCTGGGATTTTATTTGTCCTTACTCAGTTTTTAATAATAACACTGACCCCAGTCTTATTATCAAAAACCAAAAGCAATACAGAAGTCCAGGAGGATTCTTTCCCTTTCCTTTTTGTTTTTCATTGCTCATCTATTTTTCTCATATAAAGGTAAAGTAAAATATCCAAGCTTGATTTCCAGTCATGATGACAAGAGGAACTTAAAGGATTTTTAAAGAAAACCTGAAGGCTTTACTTCCTACGCTATCAAGAATATTTAGATCCTAGGAAAGCCTTAGGACAAGATAGGCATTGGTGAGATGAGTTTGTTTTTGTTGTGGGTTTTTTTTTCATTTTTGTGTTTTGTTGGTTTTTTTTTCAAAGCACAGTCTCATTTTATTGAACAGCAGCTAATGTCTGGTACCTGTTTGAAGCATTTTCTATGTGGCCCGTCTCCAAATGCATGGCAATTGGACAATTTCCATAATGATTCTTCTGTCTAAAAATACACACCTTCCCCTCTTTTCAATTTATCATTGAGTCAGTTGGCCTGTTTATTGCTGAAGTTTTTCCTGTTTAATAGTGCACTTAGAAGAGCTTAATACAAACATTGAGCAATTCATCGCTGTCACAAAAAGAAAAGCCTTAGAAGTAATTCATCTAAACAGGAGTCAAGAGCAAGAGTCTCTTATTTAGAGATCAGTCAATAAGAAATTATGTTATGGAAGCTATTTTAAAGAGAACAAATTTTTGAGTTTCTTTTCTGAAACATGCTTTTTCTTCCACGGATTAAAACTGAGGAGAATGGCAAATAAAATATTTGGGTTTCGTTTCAAAATTTGTTCATGACCTTAAATCCCAGGAATGGAAACAGACAGGCATTTGACATATTCAGTGTGTTGATTTGTGAACTACTGGCAGATTGCTGTTTGCTTAAGAATACGTATTTGAAATTCTTTTCTAAAAACTCTTCTTGATCTTTTCCCAGTTCACGGGCTGTTAAATGTCTGCATGACACGGCAGTGTTTGTTTCCTGAACAGAGGGACATTACAATCTCTGGAAGCAGGTTTTCAGTGGGAATATTAAAGGCACTATTCAGAAATATTCTCCAGTATTTACAGCCTCCACAAACAGTACCGCGTGCAAACATGTTTGCTGGAATATTTGTCAAGAGCAAACATGACAGGATGGTGGGAGAAAGTGTACAAAGTCTAACCAAGCTTATAAAAACCCAAAAGCTAATGAATGCTTGTGGAAAATGTCATGTGGCATTTCATCAGTGATGGATGCTTATTAGGAAAGCCTATAAAGCTAAAACTATTTTGCTGCTGACATTCTCATGTACTCCAGAAGTGAAAGATACTTCCACAGCTCCCTTTGTCATCTTCATCCATTACTCTGCTGGATATAGGAGCATTTCCTAAATAATTTTTTGTGGGTATCAAATGGACAGAGGCCCAGAAACCCACTTTACCTAAGCATCTTGGTGTCTCAAAGCTCTTTGCTGTATCTGACATAAAAAAATATATAAGCCAAACACCAGCAAGAGATACGAAGATATATGTAGCTCGGCCAATAATGTATCACCACAGTGTTACGTGGCACTATGGGTCCTCTTTTCAGGCCTCTTCCTTCAGTGACAAAACTGATTTCGGATCAAGGCTTTTCCTGTAAACAACCCAGAAGGTACCCAAATAAACATAGAAGACTCATGTGGACATTGGCTCAAAAGCACATGGCCAGGGAGGGAGTCAGATTTGAAAGGAAAGGCAGTGGGCACCCTCAGGTTTACATGCCTGGGTGCTTGGGAATGGTGGATTATGGACTCACCTGAGACAAGACAGTGCCATGCAGGCAAGTGGGCATTCATGGCTGAGAAAATCACTTCCTACTTAAAAAACAAGGCATTGAGATCCAACAATCTTTTGTCAACAACAACCAGGGGAAGCATTTGGGATACGCAGCAGTGGGACACACTGCACGAGGGTAACAAGAACTTGCAGATTGAAAAACCTGTCTGGGGAGATACTTGTTCTTCTTTGCCCATTAGTCACATTTTACAAACTCTGGGCCAAGTTTTGCTTCTTAAGGGAAGCTTTATTTGAGTGAGACCACTAACCCTCTGACATAGGACATATTAGGTTACATCAGGGCCAGGATGAATCTGTACCTGTACCTGCTCCTCAAAATAGTCTAGCAATGACAAGGCTCATTGTAAGCTCTTGAAACTCACCGCTGCATGTTTTCCAGTCAAGCATGACACTTCCTTTTTAACCTAACACTGAAACCCTCAGTATGTTTTCTGGGCAGGAGTTTACCGAAAATTATCTTTATTCTGCTGTGCGTGCATACAACTCAAAAAGTAACATGACAGAGTTATTTCTTTTAAAAAAGTGCAAATCTTAATTCACTAAAAATAGGGTCTTATTTTGCTAATTCTGCCTATTTACTAACTATGTCATTCTTTACATTCCTCTTACCTGGAAGGTAAGGGAAAGTGATGGACCATCCAGAATTTTTCCATTCTGTCCCCTCTGTTCATGCATTGCTAGAGATGATACTGTATAATGCATGACTTACCTGCAAAGACATTGGAGGAGTAATGAAATAAGCAGATGCTCTGTCAGCAGGCTTTTAAAACATTGGTATTGCAATCTGAGATGCAGTCAGCCATCACATGCATATGTCCTTTATTTATGGAGCTGATAAAGGCTCTATGTCAGGAGCATCAAGACACCTTTTTACTTCCTGCCTGTCTCTGCATTTAAGAAAGTCACTGTCTGGATATTTTATTTTCATGAAAGCTCCAGATGAAAGCTTGAGAATAAGAGGAGGATTTGCCTCCTGTTTCATCCATTAAAAATAGAGGTCTGAAAACCAAACAACTTCATCTAAACAAATAA
The DNA here is from genome assembly GCA_013399455.1 of Anthoscopus minutus. NCBI lineage: Eukaryota > Metazoa > Chordata > Aves > Passeriformes > Paridae > Anthoscopus > Anthoscopus minutus. Next base: position 28,711 of record VWYI01003436.1, read on the forward strand.
TTGGTGATTGCTTATTGTAAATCCTCTCAAACACAGATGATATCTGAAACTGGTGTAACTCCCTGGAGTTACCTATTTCTCTTCATCAGTTAGTAGGGGACCCCAGAACCACCAACCCAGCTACACCAGAGGTCACAGCACTAGAGAGAGTCAGAACAGCCCTCATACTCACACCACCAGAAAGAGAGAAGGTTTCGAGAGAAGATATCGAAAAAAAAAATTTTCTGTGGGGGTGGTGAGGCCCTGGCACAGGGTGCCCAGGAGAAGCTGGAGCTGCCCCATCCCTGGAAGCATCCAAGGCCAGTTTGGACAAGGCTTGGAGCACCCTGGGATAGTGGAAGATGTCCCTGCCTCATGGCAGGGGGTTTGAAACAAGATGAGCTTTAATATCCCTTCCAATCTAGGCCACTCTGTGACACCATGATTTGCATGTGTTCATTAATCTATAAATTCAATTTTGCATACTTTTTTATAGTCGCTATTGTTCTAGGTAATTTCATGACAATATAAATCATGTTTTCCCCAATAATGTGTTCTTAGCACCAATGACAATTTAGGAATCGGGGAAAGCAGGCACAAATCAAAGGGAAGAATGGCATTCCCATTAACAGCCACCATATGAGGAGTATTTTGCATTAAGTAAATAAAGTAGTGTTTCTCAGCTGCACGAGGAGTGAGTTTCTGAAGTCACTGAGCTGCATGGCTTTGGCTCAGGGGAGGGTTTCAGTTCATGCTCAACGCTGTGCTTGATTACTGGTACATCACCCAAAGGCTCACAGCAAAACAGATGATGGGACACAGAAAAGCTCTTCTTCATAACACAGCAAAGAGAGCTGCTGCCTGCTGACTGACAGCTCCCCAGCCAGCTTATGTGCATCTAATTACCCAGCCACAACCCAAATCAAAATGCCCCGTTGCAGCTGGTGTCTCACTTAATCCATTCATAACATGAGCTAATTAGCATTGATGTTTTTGGGCAAGTTTATTCCAAATGTGGTCAGGTCCCAGGCTTTCAGCTTGGTTGCTAGGACTCATTGAGGATCCTGGGAGAGGCTGTGTTTCTGCCCAGAAGGCATTTTTCTGTCTTGGTGATGGAGAGATTTAGGATTGTGCAGAGGGAAGATGTTGGGCTGGGCTGGGATGAATATTGGTATAAGAACAGTGCTCTTAAGCTGCTCACACTGCTACACCCTGCCTCAGTGCAGGAGAGTTTGTAGCAGAATTACAGTATTTCATGGTTTGCACTGTGTCTGAATTCACATATCTTAATTGTGAAAAAAAATGAAAAAAAAAAAAAGGAAAAAAGAGGGAAGAAAGGGAAAGGACAAGCGAAAAGAAAAGGAAAACAGAAAAATAACAAGAAGAAGAAAATGAGAAAAAGAAGAAGAAGAAGAGGAAGAAGAAGAGGATAAAGAAAAAGAAAGAAGGGAAAGAAAAAAAAAACTTGGAAAATAGGAAAAGTCTTGAAACAATTCTGTATTTTATGGTATTCTTTGTGAACAGAGCTGAGAAAAGAGGCCAGTTACCAGAGCTTTGCATTTCCTTTTCAACCTATGGGATTAGAAAATGAGAGCAGGTGCTAATGGGAATTTTGCCCATGGCAGAAAATCAGACTCCTAAATCTTCATCTCTGGAAATCACAAAAACCCTTAGCAATGATCTATAGTGGCTGCGCTTGGAAATTGGTGATATAAGGAATTGTCACTTGGCAGAAAACCGACTTTCTGCTCCTTCAGCACACCACAATTTCAGTTTAATTTGTAACAGGATGCAAGTGTAAATGAACTGACAACAGAGCTATCAGCTATTCTGTTGGTAACACTTGCAGCAATAGTTTCGATTTGACTAGACACAGCTGTCCACTGCATGGAACGACCTTTAGCCCCATCCTTGGCGAAATTCAATTCTCTCCGTGTCTGACTTCGTCCATGGGGACTTGAGTAGCGGAGCTGCCAGAATAATCAGTGCATTGCTTAATGACAGGCGCTCCGGCGAGCAGCGCAGCCGGGCATTGTCAGAAGCGGAGCGCACAGCTCCGGGGAAGGGGCGGGGAGGCGGGGAAAGCCCCTCGTTATTCAAAAGGAAATAAAATCGGTTCTATGGGAGCAAATGCAGATGCGTGCAGCCGCCTCGGCTTGACAAGCGTCACCAATGCATGCGCCGGCACCTCGTGTGTGAGTGTGTGTGTGTGTATGTGTGTACGTGTGTGTATGCAAATGCAGAGTTTTCTCTGTGTTTGTCAGCAAAAGGCATTTTTATTAGGTTTCCCCACAAAAAAAAAAAAAAAAAGGTGGGT
>VWYI01003436.1:31027-63008 GCA_013399455.1 Anthoscopus minutus
AAAAAAAGGCTGGGATTCTGTTGCTGGCCTGCGTTGTACTGATGCAAAACAATTTTTTTCCTGTCTTTTCCAAGTCTAAACATGAATGATCCCATATAGTGATGCTTGCATAGCCATCCAGATGTCTGCCATACAACCTGTGCACACGTGTGCGTAGATGTACAACATTTCCCCATCTTTACTGCAATGGTCACTGCAATAAGAAATATGTTTACCCTGAAAGTGTCAAAAGACTAGGAATTTCACAACTTTCATAACTATTTGTGTGCTCTTATTTTCTGCTTGAGTGAGTGCCTGTCCAGCAGTGTGAGTGACTCCCTCACACATGACGGGAAAAACAGGTCACCATGGGATTTACATGAATGTGCCCCAGCCAGCATCCAGGTTGGACCCACAGGGATGAAGACAGCACTTCCCAACTCTTTTGCTGTCTGATTCAGCCTCCTGAACACAATGTGCTCTGTCCAAAAGCAGACCCATCCTTCCCTTCATCGAGGATCCCCAGAGATGCACACTGCTTGGTTTGGCAAGATTTGCCACAACCTCTGCTAGTGGGAAATTGCAGGGAGTGATGCACCAACTCCACCTTCCCCACGAGCCCTGAGGGATTTCTCTTGTTGCTATTTTTGCTTTGGCAGCGCTCTGGGCCCAGGTCTGTGGAAGATTCGTGTTCAGTTATGATTCTGACATGCTGCCAAAATTTTCCTGAGAAAGACAAGGCAGAAATGAGGAATGTGGATCTTACACAGCTCATAACTCAGCCAGAACAGAGGGGAGGTTCATGGGAGCAGGGAAAGGCATATCTTTGGCTTCAGGGCTTTTGTCCCTGCCAAAATTCAAAGGTTCTTCTTCAAATAATAGAGATATTACTGATTGGTTGTTTTTAAAAAAAGAAATCTAGCAAAATAAAGAATCTATTATAAAGTTTGATTATCAAAAACATTAGGAGTGTAAAACTGCTGGTCTTCATCCATAAAAAAATTAAGTGGTCTCCAAAATTTCTGAAATCACATTACAGTGGGGGATATTAGTTTACCCCAAATACAGAGTCAATGACACCTCCATGTCACTCTCCCTCTACCGACTGCTTCTGCTATTTATTCAGGAAAGGGGAAGCCAAAAAGTAGCCTGGGTAGAAAGATACATTAAAAGTCATCCAGTTCCACCCCCTTTTGTGAGCAGGGACACCTTTCAGGACACCAGGTTGCTCTGAGCCCCATACAACCTGAACTTGGACACTTCCAGGGGTGAGGCAGCCACAGCTGCTCTGGGCACCCTGTGCCAGTGCCTTGCCAACCTCACAGCCAAGAATGTCTTCCTAATATTCAGTCTAAACCTGTCCTCTGTCGCTGTGAAGTCATTCACCCTCTACTTGTCATTCCAGGCCCCTGTAAATAGTGTCTCTCCATCTTTCTTGTCAACTCCCTTCAGGCACCTGAAGGCCACAATTAGGCCACCCCAAAGCTGCCTCTTCTGCAGGCTGAACATTCCAAGTCTCTCAGCCTTTCCTCATAGCAGAGGTGCTCCATCCCTGTGATCACCTTGGTGGCCTCCTCTGGACTTGCTCCAGCAGCTCCATACCCTTCCTGTGCTGGAAAATTATTCTCCTCAGGTAAATCCATCCAATGCTTTATGCAGATATGGCTGCAAACTGTTTGACCTACTTCTGAGCACAGTGTTTCTCTTCCCGATCCCTGTGTGCTCCTCCCTGGCCCTCTCCTTGACCCCTCTGCCCCCACCACACTGACACTTTTTCACTTCCCTTAGTGACCCTTAATGGCCAAGTCCTCTCTGGCACTTGCCTTGGGCTAAAGCTGTCTTTCTTGCTGTCTTTTACACCCTTCCTGCTTGTTTTTCCTTCACTCCTCTCATGCTGGTTTTCTTTTTTCAGCCTTTTAAACTTGTTTAACTTTTGATCACTCCACAAACCTGTATGCTTGGCAGAGATGTTATTCCAGTTCTTGAGCACATACTGCTTTTCATTAACTTAAAGCCTGATATTTTTTGCTCAAAGTCCTCATTTACTAATGCAAAATTGATACAAAACTCAGATACCCATAAGATATCTGTCCTGGTTTCCAGCGGAGTGACATGCAGACAACTGAAAACAAGTATTTTCTTCCATATTTATTCAAAATCTTCATTTCCTCATTCAATACTCACTCTTAGCTCACTCTTCAGCTGAACTTAAATAGGCAAAGCTGAACATAGACAAAAAGTGTGAAATAAATGGTAGGTAAATCAAAATCTTCATGAACAATTTTTCCCTTATTTACTCTGCTATCAGATTAATTTAAGCATTTGAAGCAGTGTAGGTCCTACTAAAACAACACATTGTAGAACAGATAGAAAGTCTCTCAGCAATTTAGAATAACACATTTTTACAGCCCTTAGAACTAGAATATAAAATTGATCCTTAGATAAATAAGCTCTTCCCAGAGCAGGTAATTGGAACAAGAAACATAATGGCAAAAATGGAAAGTAATCACCATCACATTGAAAGGAAAGGGCATTTCCCAAGTCTGTTATCAATCTCAGTGGCCTAGAACCCCTCCTGGAAACTCCACAATGTGCAACCAACACAAAGCTCCACATAAGCATATCAGGAAGGTATTAATAACTATGTAATACATATGGGAGCCCAGAAACTGGGTTAAGTAGGCAGGAATTTCTGCTTCCATCACTACTGAAGAGGGAGCAGAAAGAGAAAAATTATTCTAGTTCTCAAGGAGAGAGAGAGGGGGAGAGAGAGGTAGATGACATCTCTCTTCCTCTCCAACCACCCTCTTCAAAACTAATGTTCTCCACCATCCTCTGGTTCCTTCAAGTTTGATTCACTCTCAACAGTTATGGAAGAGATTCAAGGCCACAGTGACAGTCGTGCTCCCTTGGGAAAAGCAGGAAACAGGACAAAGCCACTCTGCTTTCTAGTCCTTCATGTTCACCAAAAGTCCACAGGAGTCTCTTTGAGAAAAGCCTCACCCATCCTTGAGAGCTGGAAATGTGCACTCATTTATTCACAAACAGGGAACTCTGCCAGCAGCCTCACAACCTGCAGATTTTGATTGCATTAAATTGTTCCAAAGCAGGTTTTCCTCTTGAGCCTGGAGTAGAAGGCAATTAATTAAGACCCATTCCCCCCCTCTATTGGATTAAAACAAATTAAATGGCAGCAGTAGGACAACCTTGCCTGGCATAGGGATTCTTGGAGAAGCAGGGCTTTCTCTCTGTGTCTGCACAGGAAACTGATCCTATTTCTTTGCTCAGTTGAGCTTGGGTCATCTCTAAAAGGTACCCTAAGTACTGCCCTACAAGTCTGCAAAGTGCCACTGCCATTTCCCATACACAGAAGTCCAAACACAAAACAGCATGAAGGATTTCTGCTTAGCCACTTCCACTGGTGATAAAAAACACAGTGCTGGGAATTGAGAGAAAACAGCACCATGTATGGAAAATCTCTTTAACCTGTGTGTGACTGCCATGTTAAACTGACAAAAGCCACCAGTCTTTTACTGAGGTCATTCTTCACCTCACTGGGAGAGTCAGGGGGTAATGGGACAACTCTCTGACATGCCATGTCCTCCTGGAAGCACCCCTGGCATATGGTTCCTGCTGGTGTGAAATGGTCATAGCTAGGCAGATGAGTATAGAGTAATTCCTGAGAAATTAGAGACAGGTAAATTGATCAAGTGAGAGCACCAAATGTAAGCTGGATTAATCTGCTCTTTGGAGAGGATTAGAAGAAATTTTATCTCACCCAGAGCCTTTGCCAACATTTTCCATTACATTTTCTAATTTCCCATCAGGAAATCAAACCCAAACTGCTTGAATTCACCCAGGTTCCTAATTCTGCACAGACTGAAGACTGCAGTGATACTTCAGCCCAGAGACATCTTACAGCTTCCGAACACTTCCTGCATTACCTGGAAGCTTGGCTCATTTCCCACAGTGGGAATTTAACCTGCATGAAGTGGAAATCAGAGGAAATCCTCTGCCAGTGTCTCCTATTTTCAGCTGTAATGTGCTAAGCTAGAGAATCACATCCAGGGTCAAGCAGCATCTTTAGCCTGACAGTGTCACAACAGTCTTTGCTGCCACTGTCACAGGACTGTAGGATGGGGAAAATGGCCAAGGTGATAAAACACTGCTTTCTCGTTTTCGAGTGATGCAGAGAAAAGTGGAAACAACGGCAAAAATATCCTCCTAATTGAAAACACAGTACCACTTAATGGCCTTTGAAGTGAGAGAGTGTGTGTATGTGTTTTGTGGGGGAAGGGGGAGAAATGGATCGCTGTAACCAACACCCCAAAGGACTATAAATCAAACAGCATACAGCTGTTGGTATCAAATATAACTCCTTTCGCACTACATCAAAAAGCTTTAATTAACAACTAATTTATTCAAGTGAAAAAAAAAAAATCCCTTGCACTAAATAATTGTATTATAACTGGGGGACTAGTCTGTATTTCCCCCTCTCAAATGCATGACAGGAGAGGAAATTGAGTCTTTAGAGAACAACAAAGTAGAAAAATGGATCAAAGATTCAGGGGGCTTGTTGATTGGCTTTTTGAGTCAGCAGAGACCAAATCAAGCTCATTTAATGTAAAAAGCCACACTGAGAGGTCTGTTTGCTCTAGGACCTACTTTTAATAAAAATGTTTATAAAGATAAATGGCAGTGGCTCACAGCAGGCATGGTGTGGACAGGTGTTGCACAACCGGTGTCGCTTGTGCTCCTTGCCTCTGTTGTGTCACCCACGGAGGGGTCCCATGGCACCAATTGACAAGGGAGGTTTCAGCCACGTTGGGCTCTAGACAGAGAAGCCAAATGTCTGCAGGGTGGTCATCAGCAGTCCCTGAGCAGGTTCACTTGGGAGCTGCCCCACATTTGAACCCCAAATGTGTTCAGGCCGGCCAAATCAACCCTTTCCTTCCCCTCCTGTTGAGAATCTTAGACTCATGGCTTATCCTGCACTGGAGGGACACAAAAGGATCTTAAAGCACAGCTGAAGGCACTTGCTGGCACAGCCCAGGGCTTGCACATGCCCAAGAGTGCTGCTCTTGCATATCAAGAGCCCATGTGTGAGCATCCCTGCCCTCCAGAACCAGCCTGGCCGCCAGAACCATGTGGCACGACCTGGATCCCATCTTCACCTGCTGTCAGCATCACTAAGGCAAGAATCTGAGGGATGTTCCTTCTCTTTTTTCCCCCCCTTTTCCCCTTTTATTCCCTCCAAAACTTTGTGCTAGTGACGACTAACTAATCTCTGTCGAGGTAAGGTAAGTGCCATTATCCTGCTTTAATGGCTAATGAAGCTGAAGCAGAGTAAGTAGTTTACTGGTTGTCTCATCTTCAGGGTCCCATCATGCATGTTTTACTGTCCCTCAGAGTGCACTGAAGTTCCACATTAATGCTGCCATTGATTACAGTGTACAATCTTCAGGGCAGGGACTGTGATTTTCTTTTCATTTGCTTAATGAAAAGCACACTGCCTTGTAATTCCTCTGGATCTGTTGCCTAGGTTTTAGGTGGGAGCCCCCAGAGATGGGAGCAGCGAGGGGACAGACGTGAGGCTGTGCCCTGTGTTGTCCATGGGCCAGCAGAGGCTAAAGCAGAACCAGGCTGCAGCCTCAGCACCTTTCTTTATATTCAGCCTCACCTCTGAATCAGTGCCTGGGTAGTGTTGGTCCACCACCATTCACAAGCAATTCTGAAGACTCCCTAAGTCTATATATATAATCAGTCTATATATATCATCACACAAATAATTTTCAGTAATAAAATGGTTAATGGGAAGCATTGGGTTTGCTGCTGTAAACATCAAACTGAACTGGCAGGTGCAACCTGTAAACATTATCCAACCCAGAGGACAACAATAATTTCAAGAGTGTTAATTGATTAGCTTATGGATAAAATTAAATAATTGGGTACATCATTATAATGATATATTGCACCACAAGAATTATTTGAAAGGCAGGCAAGATTTATTTTGCTTTTGTGACAGCTTAATCCTGTTAGACATCAAAAATAAAAATAATGTTCAAAAAAATCCCTGTAATTCATAAAGAACACTCCAAAAATCTTAAAAAGAGCTTAGAAATTGAGCAGCTTAAATCTTTCTGATATATTTTAAATGTACAGGTATATGCCGAAATAAATTTCAGAGGTAATCTTCAGAAGTGACACCACTCAGGCTTTTAAACCAAAATCTAAAGTGTTTACACAGCTAAAGCTCTGAAAAGATGTGCATACAGGTTACTCCTAAAGAGGTTTGGGTTAGTTTAATTCAGTAAGCCTCAGCCCTAAGTATCCAGGCCGCAAACAGGATAGCTTTACAGACAAAATTGAGTATCATGGTCCTCACCTACCTCCAGTGAGTAATCACACCAGTAAGGACTAACCAAGAATGTGTTAGATAAGTCTCCAGACACCAAGAACAGGTTCCAGTATTCCTGCTGACCTGCACTGCAGGAAGGAAAACCAGAGAACAGAACAGTTCATGGCTTCAGGCAGAGAACTGCTTCGTGACATGATGGTCATGACACCCACCTAGGCTCAGGTCCTGCTTCTGCCAGTGACTACAGAGATGAAAACTGCTTCACCTTTGAGGCCTCTTTTACAAAATAAGATCTTCATCTCTATGTGAAATTCAGTGGGTTGTGATGCTTAGGTTCCTTTGGGCATCACAAATTAAAAAAAAAAAAAAAAATTTCAAGAACAATCTTCCTACTTGCTTCCATCAATGATGAATTTAAGCACAGTGCATAAAATCTGCCAACTCTATGTTTGGCTTAAGTGTCTTTTATTGTTGGCCATAAATTGTCAACTTCATTATAAATCTGGGCACAGAATATAAATACAGTTGGTAAATGGCTTCTTGAAATTAACTAAGAGTTACAGCATACAACAGTAAGAACCAAGCTAAAGGAAAACCTGCTTTCACACAGAAGACCTTTGTGTTTACTATGAAAACTCACTGCCAAATCCATGTTGCCCCCAAAGCTAAGAATCCCCTTCTCCCACCTACAGACAAGTTTGGTATGAGCAGAACTTCAAATTGCCCCATGCCCAGGAGGAGATGTGGGGAGGAGAGGTCAGGATGGGTGCGTCAGGCTAGGGGTACTCTCCAAGCACAGCAGCATCCTTCATTCCTCAAGGGCCCTTTTTTTTTTTTTTTTTTTGCACACTCGTTCTGTTTCCTGTTTCACCTCGTCTGTTCCCATCCTTACCCCCTAAACAATAAAAGCTCAATGGGAATGCAAATGCAGCTCTCCATTTAAAATCCCAGCCGAGAAGGCAGTGTGTCACCCATATTTATGAGCTCTAAATGGCTTTTATCAAAGTGAGGTCGTACTAAATCACCCCCAAGCTGTCATAAATACAAATGACTCGACATAGTCTGCAACAAGCCTTCGGGGGAAATTATATGATCTGCTGTTGCAGTTATGCTATATCACACAAGGAGCTCATATATTTCCACTGGCAAGGTAACCTGATCCTTCAGAGGACACTAATAGGTGAAAGGGGGACGAGAGGAATAGTGAATCAAGCAGTGCGTGCCTGCACGTCTGCACACACGTCTGTGCATGCACCTCCCAGCTAAAACTCGGGCTCCTCTCCCTGTGTGCAAGAGGAGGTTCTTGTGGTTTTGGAGAATGAGATTTCTTTGGCTGACTTAATGGAAGCTGCCAGCCAAGAGAGTAAGATCCAGGGGCTCACCAGGGTATTTCCTATTTTAAAAATTCATGCGCAGGCATGAAAATTATTAAGATATGAACCAGAGCTATCCAGAATCCAAAGACTGGATCACTTCCAAGCAAATTAAAGAAGCCATTCCTCAATCTCAGCTGGTGAAGCCCAGGATTATAGTAAAGTGTACCACAGGATGAAGAGGAAACACTTATAAAGGAGGCATGAGTGGGCACTAGAAAAAAACATTGTGGGCTCCTGAGATAAGGGACACAAATTATTTTCTGGTTCCTTTACCAGCTTTTTATTTACGCGCAAACGTAAAAATACACATATACAAAGAAGGAGAAATTCCATCTGATCAGATGCTATTGACAGTGACAGCAGCATGGGCTCTAGAGAAGGAGGCTCTAGAGACAGAGTTTGGGACAGCTTGCTGAGCCCCACTCAGCCCTTTGCAGGCAGCCTGGCCATGATTCGATGTGGCACCGTGGGGGCTCAGAACCCACAGCTCTCCCTGTGGTCACCTTGAGTGTTGGTCACCTTACATGCAAAATAATTCAACTCCAGTGACTGTTCATTTCTTTTGCATCTGAGGTGAAGACAGTGTCTCTGTCTGCTTGGCAAATGGTTACAGTGATAAGTCAGGTTGGGTTTGCTCTCTCTAACTTAATAGAGGCACTATGCCAATTTTCAGCAATACAGGTCGGATGTGGGCATTTATAATGGTACCTTCTTGGAGAACGAGGTCTCTAACATTAAATTATGTATTTTAATTAAGAGCTGAACTTACTGAGCTTGAGCTACTAAACTTGATTTTCAGCTGCCGTGAGCCTGGTGGGAAGCCAGTTGGACAGCACTGCCATTTTCCAGTGCTGAGCTTTTCATAAATGCTCTGCACAGGAAACCTCCTCACTCAGGAGCTAAAGAGTGAAATGCATGTTTAAGCCCTTTATCATCTAAGAGGACGATAAGAGCAAAGCCTTTTTGAACTCCTTCTGTTGTGATTCACCATGCTCCTTCCCCCAGGTGCATCATCTTCTGCCAGTGTCAGGGAACAGGCAGCCTTTCCTGGAGCTGGGGACTGTAACTGGAGGGGGTTATCAGCTCTGCCCTGCCCGCTTGGAGGCCCGCACTGGAAGGAGAAACCCAAGGAGCTCAACACACTGCCTGAACAACAAGTTCCTTGCACTTCAAGAACTCCACCAGCTTCCACAGCTGGTCTGTTGGCAGGAGCTGCCACTGCTCAGGAAGGGAAGCAGGGAAGACACAAGGTGTCCTTGCGGAGCAGTGAGGTGGTGGCAGGCTGACCTGTGCCGACGGTCAAGCAGTGAGGCTCGCCATCTGAGCAAGGCCACCTGGAAAGGGGCCAGCTGGCTGTCTGAGGCGATTAAAGACAAAATATGAAATGCTTCAGAAGAGGGGGAAATAGGATCGCAGGTCTGGGTTGCATAATCTCATGCATTTGTGTAACCAGTCTAAATAGAGCGTGTGAGCTGACCAGATGTTTTTCATTTCAGTGTACAGCGCTGTGGAGCAGATCAGAAACCAACAAGTGCCAAACACAACGGTGGCTTTGCCAGCACTGTTGTAATCAGAGCTCAACAAAGGGCACTGTCAACCCCAGTCTCTGGGCTGACAGGTCAATCTCCTGGCTGGGTAAAGAAGACAGACCTTTCTTTACACCAAGTACCTATATCTGAGCTAAATATCAGTGGTAGCCTGTAAGCATGGGGTTGGGTCTCAGTCAGTCAGCCAAACATCAACAGAAAAAGAGCCAGCAGGACTGTGTGTATGATCTGATCCACTGGGAAAGTGATCTATAATGTAATATCTATTTATTTAGACAGAGGTGGATACTGCTTTTGTGAGACAAAACCAGCCAATATGAAAATATAGAGAAAAAATCATATACGCCCTCATTTATGATTATAGCACCATTTTGGTCTGGAAACACTGAGCTCTAGTCAAAGACCAGTTCTCAAGGACTTTTCAGAGAAGATATATTGAGACAATTCACTCATGGGATGACAAATTTTGCTTTGCTGGGGTCATTTTTATCCTCAGATTACTATATATAGATCTGTGATGAAAGAGTAAACCTTAAGCAGATGCAATCTGTATCTATAGTTTCACATGTGCCTTACATGCATGCCTTTCCCAAATATTCTTGGTGGACACAGTCACTCATCACCAAAACTCTTTGGCACCAGATAAACAACATACTGTTGTCCTAACATAGCCTTGGGACAACAGTTGATCATCTCTGTCTTAAACTTACATAGATAAGGATTAGTTACCATGAAGAAGTTACTCTGCTTTTACTCATCTTTTACATGGATAATATACTGAAGTAACAATGCTTCTAGACTGCAGTTACGTAAGAATAAGGGGAAAAAATTATCTCTAAAGGCATCTGAATTCTCAGAACTGTGTGTAATCTAGGTGTCATATGGCTTACTATTGTTGCCATATTGCATGGATAAAACATGGGGTGTTGTCCTGACATAAAATCTGTACTGGGTTATACAGACCAGCCCTTCAAGTGTTGCACGTGTAAAACATTGTTGTGCATCCTCTAAGTAAATCTTTGAAAGACTGGTAGCTAATGCAAGTGATTTATTTAAAGCTAAACAGACTTGATGAGCAGAAATGCTCATCTCTATTTTCTCTTGCATTTCTAGCTATCACATTGAAGTGAATATGAATCCAAGTTTGCGAGTCCAGAGGCAGAAATCCTCTCGCAGGTTGCAGCAGGTGGTACAGCACAGCAGTGCAAGCCACAGGGTGCTTCCTTACTTTCAACTTGAGCATCCCCAACAGCAAGGGAATAAACCTTCTCTCATTCCACTCAAAATAGAAATAAACCCAGATTTTAAAATCGTGCTCACTGGGACTGTGACAGCAGGAGGAACCAGGCTCTGAGTCCCACCTCTAGCAGAGCAACAAGCACAACGCCAAGGAGGAATGCTCCACCATTAACACTGACATACAAGTCATAGAATCCTAGGATGGCTTAGGTTGGAAGGGAATCTCAAACTCATCTTGTTCCAACATTCCACCATGGGCAGGGACACTTTCCACTACATCAGGCTGCTCAGTTGGTGGCATCCCTGACTGTGTTCTAATACAAATTGTCCCTCACCAACATGACTTTACTCACAAAAGTAATAAAGTGAAAAAAGGCTTGTCAAAATTCTAAATGGCACCACAGTTGGAGATTGTTTGTAAGCTCTGATTTTGTATCTGCAGGTAAACAGCATTTCAGTTGTGCAAGATAAGGATTACTTGGATATTTTTTAAGCAAGAGTGGGTTGTTACACTAAAGGTAATTGAAATAACTGAATTATTACACTTGTACAAGCTTCAACATAGGCTAAGGGCAGTGTAATGTAAGTATTGCCATTCACTGCTCCTTTTAAAGCCACTGCATCCCATTACAGAAATATTATAATGATTATTCTAGACACAAGCCCTGTTTGTTCATATTTCCTTTCCATGCTTATCTCCTCTGTGCTCATCTTAGAACAACTAACCCAGGAATGAATTCTACAAATGTTTGTTCTGTGTGAGTGATCAAAATGTTATAGTTGAAACTGCTCTGGGGATACCTCTCTGTTTATTTGCTTCTTGAGATGGTAAGAAGGATGCTTTCTACCAAGCCAATTTAACTACAGTTTGTAGCAACAGAAATGTTTTCAGTTACAGCAAGAGGGTGAAATGGCAATGATGGTAACAAATGGATCAGGCTTACTTTTTTGTCTTCTACTTGCTAAAATATCAGGAGGGAATTTTTATCTTAAACAGCCTTGTAGTGGCTGATGCCTCTAGAAAAGCCTTGGTAGCAGATGATCAGAGCATTTTTTGGACCAAAAGAGAGGAGACAATGTGATGAACATATGGATGACAAAATGTTGACCAGAGTCATCACAGCAAATCAACCTTCAGTTTGGGATCTGATCAAAAGCAGCTTCCAGGTAGTTTGGACTTTCAGTAAGTTAATTAGTCCATTCATTTACCAAAGACTTATAGTTTTAGAAGTGTGTATATTGCACTGTCACAAGTAAATGTCACTGTTGTGTCATGATAGAGAAAATATGTTTACACCCCTAGGGCCCAGAGCAACTTGACTTAGTGACTGGTAACCCAGACTGCAGTGCAGAAGTTGAAACTGGATGATTTTTAAGGTCCCTTCCAACCTAACTGTCTGTGATTCTGCTCTGTAAAGTCAGTAACCCAGGTGGGTTGCCCAGGCCTATTCAGTCAGTCTGCAGCTTCCTCACAAGAGGAAGAGGAGGGGCAGACACTCTTCTCTTTGGTTACCAGTGACAGGACCAAAGAAAATGGCATGAACTTCTGTCAGGGGAATTTTAGGCTGAGCATCAGGAAAAGGTTGCTCTCCCAGAGGGTGGTGCTGGAACAGCCTCCCCAGGGCAGTGGTCATAGTCCCAGGCCTTAAAGAGTTCAAGAAGCATTTGGACACTGCTCTCAGACTGTTGTGACTCTGGGAGTTGTCCTCTGCAGGGCCAGGAGTTGGATTGTGATGATCGTTGTGGGTCTCTTTCAACTCAGGATATTCTATGATTTTATGATTCTGTGAATTCTTCACGTTGGGAGGTCTCATTTACTGTTGCATAATTATGTGTTATGAAGGAAAAGTGACCTGGCTCAAATATTAAATCCTTTCTTACATGAGTAACAAGCTTTTCATCATCAGCTGAAACAAAACAGCTTTATTGGGTGCAGACTCTGAGCTGACCGAGGCTTTACCCCTCAGTTCTTTAGGTGGCCCAAATAATGCAAGCTCTGGGTAATATTTAGTCACCCTAGGTGAGTACAATAGAGTGCTTTAAACTTCATACAGTTTTTTTAAAAAATCAGAAGCATGTCAAAATAAGAAAAGAGTGGCACAATCAGAGTGAGATTCAACCACACCAAGAAGCTGCTTCAAGAGCACAATGCTGTCATTCTCTTTTGGGTGGGATTAATGAAACTGGTGCATAACCAGAGCCATTGACTGGAAAACATTCATAGAAATACCTGACTGTCTACCTGGGGTACATAAGATGTCACCCAGACTCTTAGCAAGTTCAGAGTCATTTTCAGATTCATAGTTCTTAAGGCCAGCAGAGACCTGAGGGGGTGGACGAATTTTTTTGGCTGAATCAGACATGAGGAAGGAGTTACTGCTACCAATCCATGTCCAGCTGGCTCTTCTGGACAAGGGATTGCTGTCAGCCCAGTTTTGTTGGCTGTCTCTCCATCCAAGCCATCTGAGCAGGTCTTAACCCACATCCGCTCTCCAAGAAGTCCAGGGTTCTTTTGGATGAACAGTAAAACTGAGAAAGCCAAGGGAGTGACCTTCTGAAACCTCGAGGATGGAGAAGGCATGGGAACAAACTGCCCAGAGCATGACCTACACACCCCAGGTCTGCTACAGAGAATGATTTATCTGACCTTTCATCTGAGTTGTCTAAGCTGACCACTCAATTTGCCCATCTATACCCTGAATCACAGTCAGAAATTGCCTGGCTCAACGCATCCTTCAAGTTACACTACCTTGCCTGGAGATATCAGAAGATGGAGAGAGCCTACCACGAGTTTTGCTCAAACAATCATATTGCCCTTGCTCTTTAAAATATGTTTACCAACCCTGATGCAGCCTGACTGGTTATAGATTCTATTTGTTCCTGCGCCTGGTCTGTTCCAGGCAATACAGAAGAAGATCCAAGAAACAAGCTGCCTCTTACCATTAAACCAAGAGGTCTCACTGCTGTATGCAGTACCCTAGATGTTTGAAATATCCAGCAGGCATAAGAAGAAAAAAAAAGACACACACACACATGCTGTTGTTGCAGTTTTCCCCCACAGACCTCCTTTGTCCCTGTAGCTGCCATCACCCCCCATAGCCCACGCTCCCCTCTGTCCTCCTGACCCCTCCTCTCCCTCCATTCATTCTTCCAGAATTTATCCCGCTTCTTTGACTCGGCATGTGTCTGGGCAGATGTCCAAGAAAACCTCCCTTCAGCAACCGGGGGGAGGAAATTCCTCCAATTCAGCCCAGACTCTTTTCCCCCCACCCCGCTTCCCGCCTTCTCTCTCCCTCTTTTTCTTGCTTCTTCTTGTCTTTTAACATGTTGAATGATTGATAACACTCTCCTTGCCTCTCTGCTGCCTGTTTCAGCCCTTTCTGCCTGGCATCTGCAGCCCTGTAGGGAAACATGCTCTCCAAGGCGATGGGATGTTGGGGACCCCCTTCGGTTCTTTTCAAAAGTTCAATAAATCAAAGGAAAGAGGAGAGAAGCACAAGGGAGTCTGGAAGGTCTGGGGAGGCGGGGGAGGAAGGCAAAAGCTAGGAAAAGTCCTTGATTAGGAGGAGTCCAAAACAAACAAACAAATTAAAAACAAATTCCTTGCATGTCCTCTATTCTCTGCTTGCCGTGGAAAAGTGAGCGAAAAAAAGCTTTGTTCTTTGTCTTGTTTTGCATTTTCAGGCCCAAACTTTAGGTTTGTGCAGAACTTCTAGATTCTTGTTATGCTGTCATTATGAACGAGTTTGTTGCCTTAAATTCACACTTTCTGGAGCCTTTCATTTTCCTGAAGATCTTGAACTCCATGTAAAAACAAAACTGTGTTTTTCTTTCTTTCTTCTTCTTCCAGCAGAAGGAGGTTTATATAACCTCTGATATAACACCTAATACGTCAGAATCAAAAAACATACTTATTTTTTTTGTGTCATGCCACTGTGCCTTATGTTTGTACATCCATGCAGGCATCCTGTCTTCATAGTTCTTAAATACTGCAAGATGCCATGCTAATACCTAGATTTTGATTAGATGTTTACATTCACTTTATAATTCACATTTCAGGCATGAAACTCATCAAAACTGTTGTTGAACTGATGTTCAGGCTGTGTTATTTTAGCACCATACATAGCACATATTTAATAGAGATGTAAAATACAGAATCACAGAAAAGCTTGGCTTGAAATGGACCATAAAGATCATCTCTTTCCAGTCACCTCTCCCTGCCATGGACAAGGTTGAAATACACCTATTACATGCAACAAACTCACATTAATTACTTAGTTATAATTTTTATAATAATTACTATTATTTTGTTATTATTACTATTATTACTATTAATATTATTATTATTATCTGAAATGCAAGTGAGAACTCATGGCCTGTACCAGAATCAGCATGTCATTGCACTGGGCAGCATTTGCTGAGAAAACAAAACCCTGAAGAAGTTGCAGCAGCATGGGTAAAAAGGAAAGATTGGCATGCCCATTTAACTGAGAGACTCTCAAAAATTTTCAGTTCTCAAATTCAAATTCTCAAAAAGAGAGGATGAAGAGAAGGGTTTGTTTTATCTACCTTGGACATCCAAGTGTCGGCTAATTCCAGACTCCATCTATAGAGAACAAGCCAGCATCTCCAGAATTCTTCTAGGAAGCTTTTGAGTGACTTTCTCAAATATGATATGACTCCAGGATGTGGCAAATTATGCCTTTTTAATCCAGCCAACATCACCCAGAAAATCTCTGGCAGAGTTAAGATTTCTGCCCACATATCTCACTCCCTAGTCAATCCCTGAGCAAAGAGAGAGAGAAAAAAATATCTTAGGATGCTACCTGTCTTCTCAGCAGCAGAAAAATTGTTCCTTCAAACCAGGAGAAAGAGATAGCATAAACTCTTCATATTTTATTAATCACAGTTCTGAGTTTTGAGGTTTCTGCCTGAAAATGAAAGGTAAGTTTCTGTGACATGATAATTCAAAGTTAAATAAACAACTCACTGGTGTTTAGAAGAAGTTACATTTAAACCTCAATAAGACAGAAAACAAAACATAGTAATCAGCAAGATGTTTTGTTTTTTTTCTCTTTATTTTTAAATTGAGGCAAAAACCCCTCACGTCAGTTACATCTGGGAGAACTCAGTGTTGAATATTTATTCCTTGGTAGCTCATAAACTCCCAGCGTCCTTGCTGTAAGTGATCTCCCTCTCCTGGGCCTGGAGGATACTTGTCATTTCTGTGTAGGTAGCAATCTATCTACCTGCTGCAAGCTGCTGACTACCTCAACAGGATCTGTGGAAGAGAAGCCCTCATTTATTTATTTGAAACAACTGTAAAGTGCTGTTGGGAAATATCAGATGTATTTCCTTGTCAGATGTGTCCGCACTGAAGGTCTCCTAATGCAAAGCTGGTAATTACCAAAGGTGAAATATCCAACACAAACATCCAACCTACCAACCCAGCACTCACCCAGCATCACAAAATGACACATCCCACAAAAATAATAGCAGTAATAATCCATTTCTCAAAGAAATTTACTGACAGAAGGCTTACTTCCCTTGAAGGCAACTGTTAATGGTGTCCTACAAATTCAACATGACCTTCACAAATAATTCATTGGTATCTGCAGCCTGAACATGTAAAGACTGGGGAACTGAAGTGTTTTCAGAGAAAATAGTTAGCTCTTGATTTCTGAACTCTGCAAAGATGACTCAGAAGTCTGGGGGAGAGAAATTATATTCAATCTCCCCAAAATGTCATAGAAATAGAACCATTCATGTCCTGACTCAAAACATTGTGTGGTCTCAACTGCCAATTACTTTAACTTTTTTTTGCTTCACTTACCCCTGTATTTATAGCATGGCCTTTACAGTTTAAATATTGCGAATTTCTAGGAATGAAAAGAGAGATGCAGCTGTTTGCTGCCCCTCTTCCTGATGAAACCTTCCTACTGAGAGCTGCCACTAGGAAACCCTGGAAGCCCAGCCCAGAGTTGGAAGCCTCTCATTCCCTTCAAGCAACCTCGTGGTGGGCTCAGCTTCAGGGACAGGAGCTCCCAGGGGTGCCAGGGTGAGGAATTTGTTCCTGCTGGGTCCTGAATGGAGGGCTGAGAAACGACAAGCACACACTTTGTGCTGAGAGACAAAACTTCCCCAGCCTGTCTGGGACAGCAATGCTTACCTGGTGTCCTCTTTCCAGACCTCTTGCTGATCTTGAATGTGGGGCCACTGCAAATTATGTCAAGCTACATATTTTGAAAGCAATATGGGTTTATAGTTTCCACAGATGTCTTTTTTCCCTGCTTGAATACTACCTGTTAAGTATCTGTCTCAGTACTATCCCTACAATAAATCCCAAGCAATACAATGTTTTCTTGGATGAGAGACACAACCTGAGCTCTTTGCACTGAGGTGATAGCTGTCCCCTTTATGTGTGGCCAAGCACACAGATAAGTCCCCATTTCTGACTTAGATTTAGATGTAAATTCACCTAAAATACCACTGGAGATCAGCCAATCTCTCTCTAATACCATCTCCCCTGTGCACCTCATCCTTGCCCCATAAAAACAACTGCAAGCATCAACCCAAAATCCCACTGGCATTGCTCTGCTCTGTGCAGCCATGGCAGGAACCTTGTTTCACTGCCCTGAGCCAGCAGTCTGGTGCTCCTCTGACCTACCAGAGGATGAACTGGAGAAGTGAATGTAAATACATCACTATTAATTCTCTTTCCTCTCTCACACAATTCCCATTTACATCTACGAGCCAAAATTTCAGTTGTTTTTTGTTTGTTTTGCTTTGGTTTTTTTCAGTCTGTGGAATTGCTGGAAGCTCCCCCAAAGAAAATAATGTATTTATCAAAATTCATGATTATAGAAGCAACTGCAGGCTTTGTTCTGAATGGACCCAGTAGGCTTTAAAGTATTTTGCAACCATTAGCAGCTAAGGACCCAAAATGTCAATCTCATTTGTCATGGGTGCAAAGGAGAATAAATGTCCATTACCAATGACTTTTTTATAATTCCACAGAGAATGCAAGACAGAACAAAAAAAAATATGCAAAGGGCTAATAATTTCTTCCCACTTATTCAGTAGGTTTAGGTCCTTGCTTTTGAGCAAAATGTAATTGGTCATTGGCATGTGGCAGCAGGACTATGAGGCAAAGGGAAGAGAAGATAGCAATGGATTGGAAAGATTTACATAGAGAGAACATGATGGGGCAGAAAAGAGTCTATAATAAACAGGGAAGGCAGCAAATCTAATTAATAATTAGTATAATGACATCAGCTGTAGGCCTTGCTCTGGTGCACCAATAAATCAGACTGTAGGCCCTGTGAACCTCATGCCTTTGGCTTCTGGTTGAAGAAAGCCAAATGGTCTGGGACATAATAAAATGGTAATAAGTATCTTTAGCTATATATGTAATTATATCCTTATCTGTATCTCATTTATAATAATATCTGTATCTCATTTATAATAATATCTGTATCTATGCCTATACTAGTCTATCTCCATTTCTGTCTGTATTTCTATCTCTCACTCCATCTGGATCTCTGTCTCTATATCTATCTTTGTCTAGTGTAGGACAAACATTTTTACTTAAAAGTTTACAGAGCACAGAGAATGGCTGCCTGCAGGGTAGCACAGAAATTTAGAGGAGAAAAACACACAACAAAAAGAAACAAATGAAAAATTATACATCCCTGCATTGTCCTCTTCAAAACCAGTTTTTAAATGATTGTTTATGATCAAACTTTGTCTGCATCCTCCTGGCCCTGGGTAGAGTTTAAGCTCCTGGCTTTCCCTATGTAACGTATGAATTTAACCTGAAGGGCAACATTATCATTTGACCCGTGAGAGTGTAAGCCCCAAAGATCATCAATTCCCTTAAATTGGTGGCCCAGTCACTCATTTAATCCCTCCATGTCAACTTGAAATAAGACTTACAGTTTGATAGGTCAAAGTGAAAAGGGGAGGATGAGAGGGGGAGAAGAGGGGAAAAAAAAAAAGACTGACTGATTGCCACAGCAATAAAATAAAAATAAAATAAAAATAAAATAAAAAAAGAGGAAACACTCCTCAGTGAAAGCATTGTCAAAAAAAAAATATATGGGGAGGAGAAGTTTTACAACCTCCCGTAACCCAGTGGTCCTGAGGTATTGCCTTTCACCGTCTACCCAGGAACAGGCCTGTGAGAGGTTGTAAAAACACCATCTATTATTCCAGAGACCCAGGCATCGTCTGAAGGGGCTGTCTCATATGGAGAGGCTTCGCTCTCGCCCCATGTGTGGGGCCCAGGCTGAGAGTAAAACCTCAGAGAGGGAGAGTGGGGTGCTTGGCCCCCTCCAGCCCCTGCCCTGGGGTCCCCACGGAGTCCTCCAGCCCTTGTAGGTTGCTGACAGGGTGCTCTGTGTTTCCAGCTGCAGTCCTCACTTCTGCATGCATCCTTGTATTTGGATGGAAAATATGCCCAGGCTCTCACTCATCTGCTCCCTGAACCCACTCTCTCTTCTGGATTTGTTTGTCCTTGCCCCATGTCCCTGGTTGGTCTTTGGTCATTGCCTTTTCTCCCTAATTCTTAAAGGTCTATGCTGAATTTCCTATGTCTGTTTTGTTGGTTTTTTTCTCTATTTTCCCCCTCACACTAGTGATTTGTTTTCTGATGTTTTTTCCTTTTTTCTTTCCTAACCAACCAGCATTAATAAACAGAGAAGGGCAATTTTCTTACAAAATGCTCTGAAGAAACTCCTGGAGGCTGCGAGACCAATCAGGCTGGTTTATACAGATAAAATAATCAAAAAGCAACAAGGACACCAACTCTGGAAACCAAATCAAACCATTCACATCCCCACAGAGATGAGATAATAAAATCTCCCCACTGAGATAGTTTTCTCTGACAAGGACACCAAGGAGATGGTGAACTATAGGTTCATCCAGAAATCTGACCAGAGCAAGTTTACACTGACCTTTTCCTCCTCCCCTGTAAGATGCTATCAGTTTCCACCATCACAAAGCTTATATTTCAGGATTTTTTGGGTTTTTTTGTTGTATATTTGTGTATATTTGCTTGTTTTCTCCAACACTATACTCATGATGGAATGAAGCCTTTAGTTGAAGTGTTGGTGTCTGGGACAAGGCCAAAGCAAGATAAGTGGTTTCACCTGCACTCCCTGTGCCGTGTTTGGACCACACTCAAGGTTCATCTTTACAGATGAATTTTCCCCCTAGTTTTCAAGCCCATAGGCCACGGTGGTGTACAAACCCATCACACCATCCCCATTGCTCCGTGTCTCCATTTTAAACAGGTTTGCTTCCAAGAAGGCACACAATCAATCCTAAACAGACTCCTGAAATAAGCAAGGCTTAGCTGCCATGACTGACACATTCCAGGTCCCAATTCTGCTTTTGCTTTGCAAAAATTTGCATTCAAGGAACAAAAAATGTCATGCCAAGGGTGAGAGCCCTCCTACAGATGTATCTTCTCAACTGAGTTGTGATCTGAGACTTAGGGATTTTCTAAGTATTATTATAAAATCCTCAAGTTCAGTAATTGTTGAAGTGGGTGCAGCCAGCTACAGCCTCTGCTGCTGGGAGCCAGTTGATGTCTTCAGTGAACGAACCATCAGCTTTTCCTCCTCGGACATGGAGGGTACATGGCCATAGGATCTCAGGTCACAGATGGGGCCCAACAATACCTCGAGACACCCTGGAATTTCAGAAATGTGATGGAAATGGATAGCACCTGAAATCTGTTTTGGTTTTTGCTCATGTTCAGGTGCCTTTTGCAGCACTGGTGCCCTCAGTCCTCTGGCCCCTGGAGTGGATTAAGCCAGCTGGGCCCACACTTTGGGCCAAAGGTGGGGGAAGAGGGAAGTCCCAGCTCCCACGAGCCTTGTTTATGTGGTAATGGAAACCTCTTAGCTATGTCCAGTGTAAAAAGTGGTCCATGATCAAAAAGGGCCTTGGCACTCTACCAGGCACTCAAGCGCAACCAAGCATCCAGTCTCCTGCTCCAGGAGATGGGTCAGATTTACAGCCTGTCCTCCCCTTCACAGCCAGGGACCTTGGAGAAAAAGGCAGCTGCTCTTTCCTGGAGCACAGGGCACCTTTACTTCCTGTCCTGATCAATGGCCAGAGGATTCTGGGCAGAACACAGCTCAGCACAGCCCCTTGAGCAGCATTCCAGCTGCACAGCACCAGTTCAACCACAGATCTGGCAGAGAGGAGCAGGAGGGACAGGGAAGGAAGCACAGAGGCAGAGAAAAGTGATGGAGAGAGCCAGCAGTGTCAGATTGGGTAGGACCTGGACAACCAGACCTAGTGGGTGGCATTTAGTGGGTGATTCTGTGATCCTGCTGGCAATCCTTAAATTTTCAGAGACTGTTTTGCTGCTGCTTGCCAAGATGATGATCAAAGGTGGGAAGGATAAAAAACACCTCTGATCTCATGCTTTTTTCTAAAATTCCAGTGATCTGAATGCAATGATCTGGAGTGGGGCTGCAACAAGGTACATGAGACACACTGCCCCTTTTCCCTTTTCCAGGGGAAATACAGCAAAGGGGTGAGCCCTGTACAGCCCAGGGTTGGAGCAGATGAACTGATGTTCTTCCCCTCCCTTTACCATGCATTAGGATGCATTTCACTTATTCTGCAAAGTGCCTCCAGCAACTTGCTTCTGCTCTGCACAAAAGCTATATCCAGCATGAAATTATTTCATCACATCTCTTTAATTTATTTGCTTAGGCAGCAAATTTTGTATTCTTGTGTGGAGATCAGAACACCACCCATCCCTTTTCTTGTGCCATTTAATCCTAAATTTCACCTCCACTACATGTGGCCAAATCTATTAAAACATATTTGTAAAGTTTGTTCAAATAATACATTTAAAAATATCAGTATCCTTAAAATTCAAGAGCAATATAAACACAGGAACTAATAGGCTTCTTGGGAGATGTGTGGTCTGATGAGGGTTTTCTGCAACAAACTATCATATAAAAGCACCTAGAGAGATTTTTTCCTGAAGCTCTTTTTATACAAACCTGTATCCTCGTGCAGCCAAGGCACCGCTACTTACACATAACTGCTGGCAGAGTTCCCAACATAAAAACTCAAGAAGTCATTTTGTCACATTCATCTATACAAAATGCTCCATTCAAGTCATTTTGAAATCAGTAGAGGATAATTACTGAAGTATTTATTAGTTCAGAGAATTCATTAGTACAAAGAACTATTGAACCATAGAACATCCTGGGTTGGAAGGGACCTTACAGATGATCCAGTTCCACCCTCTGACATGGGTAGTGACACCTTCCATTAGACCAAGTTATCCAAAAAAAACTTCCAGGAATGCAGCATTCACAACCTGAAAATCTGTCTTACTCCAGCTCATCCTATCTATTTTAGCTCTACAAGGCATTGGTGACTGGGAAAAATTCCCACAAACTGAAATAAATCAAACAAGAAAAACAAACGAAGAAATGACCTGGGACAGTTGAATCATAATACAATTTGTCTCAAGGAACTCTTCCTGTCCCCAAAAAGAATTAAATTCCAAAGCACAGAAGTCCTTTTCACTGTAATTTTCCATCCTGGACCTTGGTGAGCAAAGAATGGGGAGGCAATCAAAAGAATAAAACATTGCTAAGCGTACAAATCTAAGCATCCACACTTGCATCCCAGAAGAAAAGAAAAAAATAGAAGAAAACCTCTTCAAAAGGAAATATAAATAACTAATACAAGGAAAAATAATTTTATAGGTCTAATTGCATAACTGTAAGTGCATGTACAACTCCCATTTATGAACAGAAAACAAATAAAAGTCTGCCAGGAAACCACTTATCTTTACGGATATGTATTACATTGTCCAAGCTTTTCTGGACTGCCCACTCGTTAAGCAGTTCTATTAAGTTCTCTTATGTTTTCACTCTGCTCAGCAGCTTCCTCTGTAACCCACAACTGTAGTATAATAATGTGGTAAGCACTGAAATATCTAAGTAAACATTTTACAGTGCACAGTGATGTGAAATAATTTGAATGATACTACTCTTACAAGAGCAGCCACATTGGATATCTGATAGTAGCAAGAGCCAACATGACATTATTACTAACAATATTAATAATAGTAATAGGAGTATGAGTGGGATTGTTATGACTATTGTTATTATTATTAGTGCTAAATTCCTTTCCTATAATTAACAAATAACTAAATCACAAGTTTATTTATGGATGCTTTCATTAGACACAGAATACCATGACATGATCCAAACAATCCCAAACAAAGAGGAATTGCTGATCTAAATTTAGGGAATACTTTTCACCTTGGGCCCATCTCAGAAACTTCTGTGTCTAATCAGATATCTTGGATATATACTGGCAGGCTTGCCAAACCAGTAACCAGGACTGACATTGCTTTTAACTGCAATGAGAGATTGTTGCTTCTGATGAAACCCATTTATGAGTTTGGCACCTACCAATGATGCCCACCAAGCAAGATGAACTTTTGGGAAATAAAGAGTTGGTGTTTATTATGAGGAGAGGAAAAAAGCCTGAAGCCTCAAATCTTTTGACTCTGAAAATATCTCTTAAGGTGAGTGCAACCCAAGGTAGGCAAACTCATGCATCCAAGACCACACTGAGCACAGCTTCGTATTGATGAGAGAGGCTGCAGGGCTGATTTCAGACTTACACCCCACACAGGATTTTTCAGCGACAACTTTGCTTCAGAGGAACTGTTTCACTCCCAAATGCATGCTAAGGCAAGCATGGCCCAAGTCATCTGGCCACTATATTAGATCACCCACCTCCCTTTCTAACTAATGGGCTAACACACAGCCTCTGCGGCTGACCAAAGGGCATTCAGCTTAGAAAACACTAATGCATGAAAACAACTGCAGGCTGACTATGTGAACAGCAATATACATTTTTAATTTGAATAATATGCAGTGTTTACCATAATTAGACAGCACATTAACATGATTAAACCAGCTCTGCAGATCAGAGTGGCAAGGCACCTGTCTCGAGTCCGAAGCCTTTATTGCCGGAGAACTGTTGTGCTTGTCCACTGAGTGACTACTTGCCCTGCCCTTTTGCAGTATGAGTTTGAAGCTGTCATTGCAGGGGGGCAAAATCTTCCCTGACAAGCAAACAAATCCATTAACATGTTAACAGGTCTTGCATGTTCGTGCGGAAAATATTAAGGTTGCCAACAGAGAAGCATGGTTAGAAGGGTAGAATTTATTCCAAGACAACAAAATTCTCAAGTTTTACTGTGGGAGGTGATGTGCTTTTGCCCATCCTAAAAGGAAGGAAAAGAACTGATTTCCAGAAGTAGTTAAAATAACAGGACTAGGAATCAGCAGAAATTACTTCTATTTTTATCTGCTGGTTGTTGATCTCTAACTTTAGCATCCATCAAATGGCCGCAATTATATTGCTATGTGTGATTGCTTTGTGTACGCCCTCCAAGTACTCCAAATCACAGTCTGCTCTCCTACTCATTGCTGGGAGCTCTGCCACTGATTTTAATCAGGCCAGAACTTCACCCTTGTTTCAGCCAGCAGAAATCCTGGCAGCAGACTTTTTCTCTAAAGCAAGCCAAATGCGATGGAAAGTGGAAATGATGGCAAATGGGCACAAAGGCTGCCCACACATTTAAAAGTGTGATTGTCCAGTTGTGGAGCTTTTAAAGGTGTTGGCTGCTTTTATTTAATTCTGTATGTTGCAGGAATGTGAGCAAGGATTGCTTTAGAGAGATGGCACAGAGAGATGTGTCTGTAGACACAGAAAGGAAAAAGATAATGATCAAGCTTTAAGTACAAGTAGATGGTGGTTCATAAATCCTTTCAGTTCATGTTTTCAGTCGCAGCATTTTTTTTCCCGTTACACCAGATAAGCACCCTTGCTTTTACACATGAAGGAATTTGGCAACAAGAGTTATTCAAAAATACAGCAGCTGCAGTCCATTAAGAGTGCTCTAACCATTAAAGGGCATCTGGAACATCTCAAAATTAGTATTGCATCAGGCCACAGGCCACAGAGATTTCAATACAATGGGCACACTCCAATTCATTCCAGCTTTAGCCGTGTTCCTGCACAAGATCCAGTGCTTAAGACTGGGGAAGCCCTTGCAAGCAGCACCAGTTTTGTGACTGTCAGGGAATGATTTTCAGCACGTAATCTTCAAAGTAAAGTGGAGTAACCCACAACACAGCAACAAGATCATATCTTAATTTTTACAAATGCTTTGCTTATGACATGAGTGCCTAAAGTCAATAAAATGTCTTTCTGAGCAAGGTGCGATAAAAACTTGCAGGGCATCTTACAGAGTGTGAGCTCTAAATGCCTGGAGCAGGCACAAGATGGAAGTGACATGGAGTATAGAAGTAGAAAGAACATGATGATAGCTGTAGATATTGTTTCTCCCTGGCATCTTGGTCTCATTCAGCCTAGTTTAAAAGTGGGGTCATCTGAGGAGGTGGAGGTTGAAGACAAAGAGAGGATGAGGTGATGGATGTTGATGACAACACCAGCTCTTCTATCTTCTGCCATGGCTTGGGGCTAGTTGAGTCTGTGTGAATGGATATTGAAGAGGAAAGGAAAAAAGCATGTGTGTGTGTGTGTGTGTGTGTGTGTCTGTGTGTTGTTGGGCTTGTGGAGTGTGTAACTCTGAGATTTGCACAATCATTGTTGTGGTGAAGTGTGTTGATTCAAGTTAAGAAATCTCTATTAGATAATCTCACCTAAGGGTTGTATTTTGAATCAGAGAGATGAGAAGGGGACATTCAGGAGTTTATTCATTCCTGCATGAATCCATACCCACTACCAGGAAAGAAAGGTGGTTCACCACATTCTTCAGAAGTGAAATACAATACTGAGCCCTTCAAATAATCTCAGTCTTTGCACACAGAAAAGGCAGGAAAAAAAAAGCTTAGAAGACCAGGAAAAATAAATAAATAAATCAGTACTGGCTTATTTCTGCCTTAAGTCTTTCCTGTCGTTCCTAGAAAACCAAGCGTAACCCTTCCACTGGAATTCAAGGGAATATGAGAGCTGAGCTCTGCTGGCCTTTTTTGAAGCCCTTTGATAAAAAAGATGATAAGAGCAATATAAGAGAGATAGGGAAAAAATACAGATCACAAGATACACACAGCTTCAACAAGGAAAGGACTTTTGGTAATATTTTTTCACGTCTCTAGGCTTTTGACAGGAGAAACAAGCAATTGCTAGTAAAAAAATCCAAAAATTAATCTCTTCTTCTCTCCATTTCAAGCTTTAACTGGTGTTCTCCTTGCTTCCAAGATGAAGAACTAATCCAGAGGTTACTTGTGTGCTCCCACAATGTACTCAGCTGGGATATGCAAGGATCAGTCCTGATGGGGCTTGATGCTTGCAAGGGCCAAATATTTCAGCAGTAGCAGAAGATTCGGGATATTCCACATTCAACATGGTGGATGCTGTCAATCCCCAGAGGATTGAACGTGCACTGGGGGATTCAAGGGCACCTCCCTATGATAGCACAGCACTTCTGGAAATCTGAGTACAGAGAAGGGGAGCTACCCCAAGCCTGACTTCAGCACTTGGAGGCAGAGCAGGAAGAGGAAGGGTGGATTTATTCCTCTGAGCTTCTGAATGGCTGCAACTCCACTTTTCATGTTCCAAACTGTGCCTCACTGCAGGTGACTGTGCAGATACAAAAAAATTAAAATAAGGAGCTAAGTGGCTTCATTTATGGGACTTAGCTGTGGGACAGCCATGGTGGTGGAGCTGGCAGTGATGCTCTGCTGTGGCCACTGCCAAGGATTGCACAGCATCCTGCATGGGTAAAGCTCCTAGTCCCTTGCCATGGCACTGAAATCACATTAGCTGGTAGCAACACTGCTGCAGGAGATACACAGACCCAGATATGTCTCCTTGTCCTCGTAAAAGTCTCTGTATTAAGGAAGGGCATTGCTGAAGGTATCAGCAGCGCCCATGGGACTTGTAACTATCAGTCCCTGATGCTGGAGTAGCATCAGCCTCCCAAAGATGACATCCCTGCTTTTCATGCTCTCCTTTCCCTACAGTGAGATGCCATTGCTTAATGACTGACTCAGATCAGCACCACCTTCACAGCCCAGGGTAGCTCAAGGCATAACACAATATATATACCACGTTTGTCCCCCAGGCCTCAGAAGTATAGATCATTTTTAAAGTGGCTAAGGGTTGTGACCTTTCTCCTGGACTATAAATCTAAGAGGAGAATGTACTCACTGTGCTTCCCTCTTCATACTCTAAATGAAAAAATTATTGTCCAAACACTGAACAGGAGGGCAGTATGCAGTTTTACTTCACAGGCTATCAAAAGCAGGTATAAAAATTGTACAGTCTGTAATGATCAGAGTATTTAAACGGGGCCTAAAAAGAGTTTACCAAATAGAATACTATGTGCAGTCCTTTCCCACATAGCCTGGGCTTGCTGGGTTGTGTGTATTTTCAATGAATTTGGAAGGACTAAATAAAGAAAACAAAGGTACAATATTCTAGATCTCTTACAGATTATAAAGGAAAAAGCAAATAGTCTGATAAACTGGATCAATCCCTGCCTTGTGTTGCTGTAGAGTTTCTTACGACCCCCAAAGCCTTTAAACAGTTTCTCATAAAAAATGCTGGTTCATGTAAATCATTGCACACACATATGAGTAGATGATTCTCTCTAGCTCTGGCCTTACTGTTTGCACAGCCATAAACCACCTGGGACACCACACAAGTCCTGTCTGTGCACATCAGCTAGATTTAAATCTGCAGGATCAAACAGCAGTGAGGGAAAAGTGCATGCTCCTTTTCTCCCAAAGAAACACAGATCTGGTGCTTTCGGACTATCAAGCCCGCTTCACTTCAAAACTGTCACTTCCTATGATACGAGAGCCTTGGGCTCTACCTCCCAGAAAGGAAAATATGGAAGATTGTTTGAACTTCTGGGCACTTTGGGTATTGCCTTCAGCATCCCCGTGGCTTCCCAGGTCTTCAGAGTTCTTTAACACCTCTGTACAGAGCTGCACTGCAGCCCTGTGATGCTCCTCTCTAAAGCCTGTCAGGAAATACATACCCCTTTCAATACCAGTGCTCTCACAGCTGAAAAATAGCAGTAAAGGGTTGGAGGCAGGGAGAAAAAAATGATTAAAATACAATTTCCTAGAAAGGCTTCATCCTCGTTCAAGCAAGAGAAAGAACAGGCTCCTTTCCGGCTTTTCCATCCCCAAAGAATCAAGACAAAATGTCACAGGTTATGTCTCCATGCTCCTTCACCATGAAGGTTAGCAGAGGGACAGACTCTCCTGTTGAGTGCACAGATGTGGCAGACATGGATCATTTTTTTTTTCAGTCCGGGCTGCAAGATGGCTTTTGAGGAATGTTTTCTGGATATGAAGATTTTGCCTTCAAAAGCAAACTTCAGGGAGCTCAGAAGGGGTTATCCCATCACAGATTTAAACAGCACAAAAATGCAACTAGGTGGGAGAGAAGGTGGAGCAGAGGGATTAAGAATGGAAATAGAGGAAGGCCTGGGCAAAATATTTAAGGTATAACTACTCCTTGTAGTTCCTTAGTCGCTGGTGTCAGCCCCTTGCCACAGATAAATCAACACAACCTCACTGCCTTGGAGGAGCGCTGCCAAGAGATGCCTGCAGGAGATGTGTCCAAATCCAGGCTAAGACCACGTCTCCCCTTGAAGCCAGATCCACAGCCCTGGCTGGCCAGTGGCAGGATGCCCATGGATTTGTGGTGCCAGGTGAAAGAGTCCAGGAGAGTTCCCTGACCTAAAAGGAGCATCTGTGCAGGAGCAGTGTCCATCTGTCTGTCCGTCCAGCAGCACATTCTGTCCTGGCTGTCAGACACAGCCCTGTGTACATTGCTGCCTGATCTATATTTAGCCCCTGATGTAACTACAGTCAATAATATTCCATTAGGGCAGCTGCTTCCAACTCCTGAATAGGCTTTCCTACAGCAGCTCCACCTACGCATGTCAAAAATCTGGACATATACAGCAACAAAACCTCTCTGTGTTTATATACACAGTGGTACAGTTTTGAATAGAAAATATATGGCTGTTAGCATAGTTTAACAGCCTGCTCTATAACAGTAGCAGTGCCTTTTTTTTACAAGAGACATTGATTCTCCTTGTCCAGGGTGTGACTTTAAAGGGCTTAAAGCTTCGCTGCAAGTCAATATTGGCCTTTCCCTTTTTAGGGTATGTTTCTGCATTGAAGCATTCCTTATCTCTGCTGCCGATGACAGGTTTGGTGAAGGGTTTTGTGGTGTTTTCTGGGAAGGAAGATGTGCTCATCAAAAAGAAGAATCGCTTTCCAAATCCCACACTTAAGCCTGTAAGAAGTTTACATCTGGTGTTTTGTGTTACTTAAATAAGGGCCTGAGCCAGGCAGCGCATGAATATTCCTGAATGATTGCTTTTCCAAAGGAAAATTCCAATTTAAACATTCTGGACTTCCTTCAACTATGAAATGCTACAGAAGTGATTGCAATACAAAACACTTGAGAACTGCAGCTCTTTTCCATAGCCCAGGGAAGGGCAGGAATTATGGGGATTACCAAGATAAAGAAAAGTTAAAGGTACAGACCTGAGATCACAAATGGGAAGGGGGGAAAATTTCATATAGCCTCTGCAAAAGACCCATATACCCTGCTACATGACGTATATAGCAAAAATATTTAAAAAAAACCCAAAAAGTTGAGTAAAAAAATATTCAAGAAGTACAACTTACTGACCCAAAGTCAATAATGCCAGTGTTCAAGCCATAATGGTCTTCATCATGTGTGCTAGAAGGGCACAGACAACCTCTGTTGACATTTCTGAGTAAATATAAATATTTCTTCCACTAGCAAGGCACATTTGGGAATACAAACTGATGACTTGAGAGTCTGCAGACATGTTGCCATTTAGATCAGTGGTTAAAGCCAAGCCAGCCGTTTATTAAACAAAGTCTATTCCCAACAGATAGCTAATAGTTTTTAGGAAATGAACAAATCTTCCTTCATTTTGAAAGCTAAAAAGTTTAAATTAAACATTATAAAGGATGCAAATTAACCAGTGTTTTTGTGCCTCCAGAGAGACTTGGGTGTAATGGAAAAGTTTCCTTAACCGTGCCGTGCAGAATATTAAAAACAACAAAAAAACATCTCTGGTCACATACGGACCTAGAATGAAGTGTCACCTAAAAGGGCACCTGGATTCTCACATGTGCTCCCTGCAGCCATGCATGACACTACAGGATTGTGGTGACACAGGCCCTACTTGTTTTGGGATGCCACCAATGAACCACAGAAATGGTCCCATCTCTGCAGACCCAGATCTCAGCAGGGGCAGTGGGTTTGGGAGTAACACTTGTACTAAAATCAACCACAACCTGATTGAAGAGCCACATTTCAGAATCATAGAATGGTTTCTTTTCAAATCTCTGGGCACAGAGACTTAATTATAAAGAATTTGCTTTCTCTGTCTTCCCATGGAGAGCAGAGGCACTGATAACAATGACAGAGAGAAGCCACATGCCAAGACAGATACCTGGCTGTGAATCTCCTTACCTGGGATCAACTGTGTACCACCCTCCCAGGAAACAGTAAGGGATTTGTAACACCCTTCTGTTCTCACAAGCCATGCTACTACCCAGATGGTCAGTGGATGTGTCTCTACTGGTAATGTGAAGTGACACCCAGATTACCCACCTGAGAGCTCAGACAGTGGGGTGACACTAGAAATCCTTGGCATGAAATATCAAGACATGAATTATCTCAGCCAGATCAGCTAAAGGAGAAAAAAAAAAAAGCCAAAACAACACTTTGTACTTCTCAAAATTATTTCTCTAGAAATTCATTAGTATGGACTAAATCCCTAATGATGAGGGTGCTCTCTGAAAGAGGAGGTCAGCGTTAAAATACAGGAAGCCTGTAATTTTTCTGACAGTCTATTCACTTGGTTTTCAGAAAGTGATACTTGGTGATGTGTAAATTCTGGGAAATGTATTCCACTGCACAATGGCATTGCTCACATTTAGCAGGGAGAAAGAAAAATGTTTTCTAATCCTTTTAGAAATGTAAAATTTCCAGGTTTAAAAATTCAGGATCAAAGCAAGTGCTTTTGGTGATGCTTGCAGCGGAACAATAGACCAGAACAGAAGAGAAACTATTTTCTTTATTCAGGTAAGAACCTCATTAAAAATCAATAGGCCTAATTTATCCCTGATAACATTCTGTTGAAGTCTGTACATTTACCCTAGGGATTAATTTAGCCTAATGGGTCTTCATGCGCAAACAACACAGACAAGGCTTGATTCTTGGAAGTTACTGCATAGCAAATGCTGCTCTAGGACTTGATGCTATCACTGGAGAAGACAGAGAGGGCTGAAGAGTCTAATAGGCTCAAAGCCCTTGAATAATGTCCAAATACAGAATGTGGTGAATAAATGTTTCAGGGCCACTCATATATCAGCGTGAATCAACTTTTTAATGGATGCTGCTAACCATAAAATGACAGAATTGGGATCAATCTATACATTTCAAAGGGAAAAAGAAAAAAAAAAAAGAAAGAGATGTGTGATCTTCCATCCCTTGTGGACACAGGCAAAAATGAGTCATCCTGACCTGCCATGATCCTGGGAAGGAGATATTTCTCTCCAGCCCTAGAAAATAAGCATTTGCCTTGCAAGGCTCTCCTTTAGTAAAACAAAAAGGAAAAAAGTGAACACTGAAGAGCCTGGTTTCACTGAGAATACGTGACAGTGAATTAGTGGCCCTCAGGTGTCGGTATACAGGCCAGCGAATTAAATTAAGCTCTTTGCTGCTATTCTAATGTAGCAGAACTAATGAAGTCACAGCTCAGCACTACAGCTCCTTAAATGTGGGCACTGCTGCTGCCACAGGGAAGGGAACCTGCTTTCCATCCCCTGGGGAGGCCGGCTGGAGTCAGCGAGCAGCCCCAGGAGCTGTGACATAATGTCTGAAGATGTGGGCAGGAGGAGGACCAGGCAGCAGAGGCAGCTCCAGTTCCAGTCTTAATGCCATTAGAGAGGAAATCAAGCACAGTGGCTTTTAAGCACAGTCTGAGGGAGCACCATGCTTGGGGACTGGGAAAAAAAATCTCCCACGGCAAAAGCCCAGCGGGGCTGCAGTGACCCTTTCACTTCCCACTTCACTTGTGACTTGGAGAGTCACAAGAAACCATTTTCCATACGGCTGCAGGTGCCTTGAGGATGATCTGAGGAGGGTTTTTCTTGGGAAAGTGCAGATGAACCTTTTAGAACAGCTGGTGCCAGGGGATGGGAAGTTCCAGGAAGGGAAGGAAAGTTCCAGGGAGGGAAGGGAAGTTCCGGGAAGTTCCAGGAAGGGAAGTTCTGGGAAGGAAAGTTCCTGGAAGGGAAGTTCTGGGAAGTTCTGGGAAGGGAAGTTCGGGGAAGGTTCAGGAAGGGTCAGGAAGGTTTGGAAGGGTCGGGAAGGGAAGGGTTGGG
>VWYI01003436.1:63226-93953 GCA_013399455.1 Anthoscopus minutus
AAGGGAAGGGAAGGGAAGGGAAGGGAAGGGAAAAGTGTCTGTTCCTCAAGGCTTTGTGTTCCCACACATTTTGTACTTCCCTGACTGTATCTCTCACCTTTCCTGCTGCTACCCCTCCCATTGCCCTTGCTGAACAGTAGCAAGCTGGGTAAATATTAACTAAGATAAGCAATGATTAATGAATTATCAATTGCAATCAAATTGCATATTGCAAAGACCTGGACGGTAAGGAAAAATACTGGCTGCTCTGTCTTTGTTATTATATTGGAGAGATGGTGGAGGCAGAGAGTTAGGAGGCTGCTACATCTGCTACAGATCCTGAAACATATCTTGTACTCTGGCTATGCCTGGTAACTCCATGGCAAGTTGAGCATAGATACTCATGCAAAACTCTGTGTTTGATTTGCATGCAGCAGTCATTAAGACGGTGCATAAGAAAAAATCCCATTTTTGCCTATGGAAATGGAAGAGCATGGCCACTGATGGCAACTACTTGTGCACAGCTGGGCTGTAACTGCACGTGCCTGGAGAAGAGCAGGGGTCCTTGGGCAGGAGGCTCAGGCTTAATCCACTTTCATCAGCAGTATTTCCAGTTGGTTAATGAACAAATAAACACTTTGAAAGCTGCTCATGAGGTAGTCAAGATATTTTCCCTGAGAAAAGTCAAAGCCTCACAATATCAAGAGCTGCGCTAACAAGTTCCTCCAAGGGTAAACCGAAACTAAGTGGTGATAAGGTCAATATTTTCCAATGGTGTTGCTTAAAATATCCAGCAAAGTGAGTAATAACGAAGACAACCACTAATTTCGATTACTGCATTGAGGTGTAACTACCTGACACAAGACTTTCATGTTTGAAAATATGGGCCTAAACCATTTGCTTGTGGTTAAATAATGGGTAAGGAGCAGACCTGTGTTGGTTTTAGGATCTGACCACTAAAAACAAGGTACAGAAAAGGCTGAAAAAGCAGTGTGGGCACAAGAACTTGCCCATCTAACTCCCTAAGAGAGAGCTGTTCCCTGGAAAAGGGGTAGGTTCTGTGTTAAAGTTAGTCAGAGAAGCATGGAAACTCCTCTGTGGTCCAGGTGCTCCCATCTGGCTTGGTAAAAGAGAAGTTTGCCACTTGTCCCTTCTCATCCCTCTGGAAACACAAGTGCCAGCAGCTCAGCTGCTGACTCCTTTTACATTTGGACATGGATGACATTGAGTGGCATATCTTTAACAGCTCTTGCTTTTCTAGTTAAGCATTAATGTTTAACGAGATCAGCCTGCAGTTGCTCGTTAGTGTGCAGTGCTCCAGCTAATTAATACATCACTGGGAGAACTAGTCTGGGAAAGGAGAGAGAGCAAGTGCATTCCTGAGGCATTTTTCAGTCTTTAGAAAAGAAGGAGAAATAAAAAAAGAAAAAATTGGGTGAAGGGTTCTTCAGAAAGCTGGAATAAAAGGAATTGAGCCCTCCAAATGCTTGTGTAGCAATGCTGAGCTGACTTTCTGTGAAAAGCATGTCTCTCACCATGCCACCATCCTCCTGATCTCATCTTTTGATGAGTATGAAGTCCACAAGGAGCAGAGCAGGAGAGGCAGCTCGGGTGTCACAAAAACACATCAGCTCTGACAGCCACACACATCTTCCAAGCAAGAAGAAATAAACAAACCAACCATCTTCTTGTCCCCCCCACATCCCTGCTAATTCCTCTTACCAGCTCACCTACCGCAGCGGGGGTCACAGGGAGATCAGGAAATTCTTATCTGCACCTGGCTTGAGGCTGCTCCATTGCACTTGGCAGGGCTGATGCCTGTTCAGCAGGCAGGGATTTCTTTTTTTTTTTTTTTTTTTTTTTTTACTATATATNAACGGGTTTCCTATCAATTTTCAATTTATTGCATCTCCAGTCCCCTTGCCTGCTTCAGGTGATGATTTGTCAGCCTCTTCGCTGAAGATAACATCTTTAAAATGCAACTCCAGTACTTCCTACTATTTCAGAATCCTGCAGGAAAATTGGAAGACCTTTTTGTGCTTACCTCAATTCAAATGTCAGCACAATTTTCAAACCAGAGAAGTACATTTGGAGCTACTGGATGAAAAGAATTTAAAAATCTGAGGTCACTCTTACTTCAAACAGTGTCTTAGAGACTTGTACTGTAGGGACTTGGATTTTTTTTTAGCTGTTTTAGAATGTGAGAATGGAAAATATAATTTTCTCTTTCCGTAGGAAAAGACAGCTACACAGTGCAAACCTCCTATTTGTATGTAATATGAAAGATATGGTGGGGTCATCAGAACCACTAAGGAGAAAATTTAGTTTTTAAATATTTGGTCTTGGGAATGTTTTAAGGAAGAAGAGAAATGGGTCAATGTATGCATTGAAGATTTAGGAAGAGGACTCAGCTTTTAAAAGGAATTTGTCTTGCAGCATCTGACATAGAAGGGAGAGTTATTTGGTAAGGAGTCACACTTGATTTAGGATTAAAAATCGTAACTATATGTGAGCCACTACCAGCAGCATTATAACCAGAGTTGCTAATACTGCTAAATTCAAAATGTTTAAGAATTGTGGATCAGGTTCTTTAAAAACTGAATTAAAATCAGGCAAATTACGTTTTATTTATGTGCCTTCTGAATTTCAGGGACTTTATAATTTAAGCCTCATCACTCACTGACACTGATGCAGAAATAATAAATAAAACTGATGCATAAATAATAAAATTTTAAAAAAGGGTGTGGGGAGAGAAAAATATAAACTGCTGCATGCCCCATATCATAACATTCTTAAAAATCAC
This sequence comes from Anthoscopus minutus, assembly GCA_013399455.1. Lineage (NCBI taxonomy): Eukaryota > Metazoa > Chordata > Aves > Passeriformes > Paridae > Anthoscopus > Anthoscopus minutus. The sequence continues at coordinate 66,009 of VWYI01003436.1, forward strand.
AAGATTTGGCTATGGATATCCCAAACAAAAATTCAGCCTATGCAAATAAATTGTTTTTCCACCTCTGGATCCAGCTGAGTGCTAAGTGGGTAACCTATGTAGGATGTAAATATTCAAATACTAATGCTTGGACAGACTGAAATGAATAGGGAAAATTAGGAACTTCGGCAGAACAAGAATGGAAAGATTTTTTCACTGCTACATATTAAGTGAGGAAAGCAAATAGAAACTGTTCCACCACCTTTTTCATTACTGGTTAAACGCTGGTGGGTACAAAAGGAAAATTTGCTACTGTCATTGGAGGTGAAGAGGAGGAGGGAGGTGAGAGAAAGAGAGGTCCATGTCTCCAATAGGTAACAGCTAAAAATAAAGCTAAATTGATCCTTCAGTACAGGAGACCATCTTCAGTTAAGCTCTGCTGTGAGCATCCTTTCCACAGCAGTAAATAAAACAAGGGTGAAGGAAAATTGTAACACTCTCTGGTCAACTACATTATTAGAGAGAAAAAATTAAGTTCATTAACTTTTAAATCTCATAGACAAAATCACATATGTACATAGATATGTTAATGCAAGCTTTGTTTTCAATAGCTATAAGGCCTGAGTTGTTGGAATAACTGGAATCTCTTATCATGATTGCTAATGGATTACTCCTGGCACCACTCTCTGAGATTAGGAAGTTCCTCTACTGCCTCTTATCAGATGAGGAACTCAGAGCCAAGTTCCAGGATGACTCAGCAAGGCTGAGAAGAAATAGAGTTCAAAATGATTTTAAGTGGGACAGCAAAGATTTAAGCAGGAAACAATTTGGCTCATCATCTTGGGAAGATAAGGAAAAGTGAAAATGAGTATGGAACAAATAACCTCATTATTGTTACAGAAGAATACTAAGGGCCCTTGTTCTACTCAGATGCCACTGTACAAGGTCTGGAGAAATGCAGAAACTGAATAATAGAAACAGTCATTTCTACTTTGAGTAAATTGATATTTACTCGTAATGCCTAACAACTAAGTGTAACTTCTGTAACACCCAGATGATGCTTACACAGGATTAGAATTAAAGAAGACAACACCACTACTGCCATCCAAACCTGAGTAATGGCTATGTTCAGACTGCTGTTTGGATAATTTCTGATAATTTCTAGAATTGCTGTACCTATCCATGGAGCCTGTGACTTTCTCTTCTGGCAACTGGTTTATAATTAATCAACAGTAACAGTATGAGTGCTGAACAAAGTGCAAGAACTTTCATGTAATCATACACACATTTAAAACCAACAAATAAACAAACAAACAAAAATAAAAACCAGCAAGACAAATGGATAACTTACTCTTCCAGAAAATTCTTTCACAACAATGCTTTATCATCATTTGTTATCACTGGAACATAAAGGAAAACCTAAACACACCCCTGGAGAAATATCACTACTGTGATTGTGTCTACCAACAGTGCAACACACAAAGTCTTCAAGACCTCTGATGTCCTAAAATTGCAACTCTCTTGCTGCCTCCCCTGCTAATGTTGGGTTTTTTTCCATGATACAGCTGTTTCTGGAATGATCATAGAATGATTAAAATTGGGCTTTACTTTCAGCTCATGCTGACACAGCCCATTATGCAGAGGGAGTCATAGAATCATTTAGGCTGGAAAAGATCTCTCAGATCATTGAGTCCAACTGTTAATCCAGCTCTGGCAAGGCCACCACGAATCCATGTCCTCAAGTGCCACATCTACATAGTTTTTAAATCCTTCCAGGGAAGGGGAGCCCTTCCATGGCCCTGGGCAGCCTGTGTGGGCAGCACAAAGGTTTCAGTGAAGAAATTTTTTCTAATATCTGACCTAAACCTCTCTGATTGCAAACTGAGGCCATTTCTTCTTGCCTTGTCACACTTGCTCCACGGGAGAAGAACCCGACCCCCACCTGACTAACACCTCCTTTCAGGCTGAGAGCAATAAGCTCTCCCCTGATCCTTCTTTTCCCCAGGATAAGGGCAGTTGGACTGCCACTGCTTCTCAGGGAAACTTTGTGCTAGGGAGGAGTGGAGGCAGCACCCTGGGTAGTGCCCAGCATGTGGAACTGCTTCATCTCACAGCTTACCCTCACTCTTAAGGACTCTTAAGCAACGGCACACCTGGAAGGAGTTTTTTAAAGATTGAGAGATGAAAAAGTAGGAATCCTCTTCCTAAATGATAAAAGCCAGCACGGTTTTAGCAGTGCACTGAAACTCCCCCTCTGAAATGAACTCGCGGGGAGTCTGGCGTGCAGCAGGGGAGGCTTCAGCTCAAACACTGGAGGTTGCCACAGCCCAAACAATCAAATGAGGGACTTATCATAGGAAGTGACAGGCAACCTCAGCCACAAGAGAGGTCATCAGCTCCATCTAAACACTTTCTTTGAAATGTATCTGCAAGGGAATAAAAACAGGATGGCAAATGATTCAAGACTAAATACTCGGACATATCCTGCAATACCCTTTGCACTCTCTTTTTGACTCCAGGAAAAGCCGGGAAGCTGAGTAGCAGCCCCGTTTCCGTTCCCTTTTCACCTCCCCTCAAGAAGAGTGACTTTTAACCTTATTATTTATATTACCCTCGCATCTGCAATTAGGCACTGCACAAACACGCGATCTGAGGGAAGTACCTGCCCCAAGGAGCGCACAGATGGGCAGAGGCAGGGGAATTTAGCGTTTCGGACCGGATGATTACCCCTCTCACTCCATGCCATGAGACGGCGGGTTGCGCTGGCCAGCCCTTGGCTGGGTGACACCAGAGCCCGCCCGCGGTGACACGGAGCAGACACGCGCCCATCCCCGCGGTGACACAGGGCAGCATCTGCCCGCGGTGCCTATCGCCCATCTGGCTTCCCAGGCGAGGCAGGTCAAGCGCGGGGGGGCTGAGCGCATCCTCTCTGGCAGCGTCCCTTTCTGCGGGGCTGGATGCAATTAGCTGGAGTCCTTACAGCCGCCTTCGTGCCTTTGTTAGAGACATCACTCCTCCCATGAAACCCATTCTGTGCATGATGGGCTTACTCTGCTCCATCAGGGCTTTACCAAGGGCAACTGCTCAATGGGGACTAGGTAAAATGAAGACGAAATACAATTTGAGTAGTAGGTCTAAGATTTCTAACACCCCCCCCAATTCCAGCCGTTTTTATCTCTCCTCTAATTCCTCCCTTTGTAGGCCTCCATCCTGGGGGCCCACAGGCTGAGAACCTTTCATCCCTTTGCAACTAGAAAGCAGGGAGATGTTTATTTTCTTCCTCTACTCTCAGACTTAATGAAAGCTTTTAAACCCAAATGGCTGGAGATTCACACCTCTTCCAGAGTATATCTGAATTCACTAAAAGCTCTTAGGTTTCCTGTCACCCTGTGAACACAAACAAAGTGCACAAACAGCCATACCTCCTCTTGGAAAATGAAAAAGCCAGAGAGAGCTAAAACCAACACGGAAGACCTCTGGCTAACAGGTTTGGTAAAAAACACACGCACACACACAGCAACCCCCCCCCTCTACCTTATTGGAGATTCAGTCCCTGCACTGGAATGTGTAATACAAGCACAACAGCTGCCTATAGCACTAATCTAAGGAAAAGGTCACACAAAGGTATGTATCCAGCATTCGTTTTGAAATACTCTATAAGGAGAATGTGGCAAGGGGTTTTCTTTTCCCTTTCTAATGCCTTTCCCATACTTCTCCATGGCCTTTTCACACTTAAGAAATCAAGAGAATCAATCAGGGTTTCCTCTACTATTAAAGATCACATTCTGAACTGGGCCGATTTTGAGATTTTTTTGTTAAGGAGGAGAGAAACTTGCTCTGGACATGGAGTTGCTTAAATATAAAGCAGTGGAATGTAGTTGCAGTTTCTACTTGGGAAGGATAGTGGTGATCTTGAATTAGGAACAGATGAAATTTTTTTATGTTTTGAAGTTAAAAGAACCAGCTAATGGATTTAAGTAATAAGGGAAAGCAAATGGGGTTTTTAAAATTGCATTCAAGGGAAAAAAATCTAGATTGGTGATGCATGTGGATAACCTTCTCTGTGGACACTGTCTCACTCTGAGACAACATTATCAAAACCAAAAATAATTCTCTAAAGGAAAAACTCCTCTATCTAGAATGTTAGAATGTAGCTTTCCTCTTCTTTAATTTATTTAGAAATGTGAAAGGAAAACAGTAATCTATATAATTCATGTATTGATAGCAAAATGTTTAACATTGCAACCCTAGGAAGAAAAGAGTAAACTCACAGGAATTACTCAGTTAATTGGCCTAAAAAGGATTCCTTCTCCACCCCTACTATTCTTACTTTTTTTGGTGGTCGATTATTTTTCTAACAGGATTAACATTACCCTCTTGGGTTCTGTGCAAATGGGTGAGTTCACCTTGCCATAAGCTGTTTTAGTGTGAACAGAGAAAAGAGAGTTCTCAATTCCTTGAAGTAATTTTTTTAAGAAGTCTCCTGATGGCCTATTCTTCCTACAAAAAGAGACATTCATTCATTCATTCATTCACACATTCACTCATTCATTCATTCGTTCGTTCATTCATATTGACTTGTCTCATGATGGAAAGATTCTCAGTAAAGGCTGTCTCAGATCCAGCCAGTGAAACTTCAAGGAAAATGTCTTGGAAGAACTTAATGAACTACAAAGCTTTATCCATAGTGTATAAACAGAAAGGCACACACTTGAGATCCAACACTGCTAAAAACTGCTTAGATGGGCTACCTAAACCTGTCCCACTTATTTTCCCTCCTGTCCTATTGTTGGGACTGATGCCTTTACATAACCCACTACTTTTCTACTAGAAAAAGTCTCCATTTAGTGCTCAGAAACACAGAGGAGTCCTTCAGGATGAAAGGCAAGAAAACAACTTATTCCATCAAGTGAAAGAGGTTCTTCCACAGGAGGCAGGCCATTTGCATGCCATTTGGGTTCAGTGGGAGAGACACCTTCCTTTTTCTTCCATTCCTGCCTCCCAGTCCATGAGTGAACATGGAGCTGGAGAGGAGAGTCTACATTACACTCCAAATGCATTAAGGATCCCAGCACATTGCTACAGGCCATCAGAATAAACCTGGCAGTGCTTTGAAGTCTGTAAACTGATTCCTAGATAACTGCTTAGAGTTTCTCCCCTCCCCATGCCCCAAACAGCTTTTCATTTGATGTTCTGGCATAGAGCTAATCTGAGAAAGGATCAGAAACTCGAAGCTATTGACAGTAGTGACAGGAGTGTCTCAGTGTGACAGCTGATTGAGCCCCTCTCACATTTCACTGACAAACTCAATTGCTCCAGTAAATCGAGTGAAAGTCAATACAGGCAGCTCCTCCTCAAGCTCTGGGTACATCCCCCCTCCCTGAGCCTTCCTGGGGGGCCCCTTGTTGCTGCCAGCACTTGTAGGACCCATCTGAGGGCTCATCCCTGTGTGAAATGGAGACATGGACCTGCCACTCAGGGTTTGGGGTTTTGAGGGCAGCAAAGCAGTGTTTACCCCACTGATATAAAGCTTGGTTTGTCTTACTTCTGCCCCTTCACCATTGTCCATTTTTTCTGTTGTTTTTTAATAGAGACCTCTCCTGGAAAATCAAATATCATCCTAAGTCCTCAACCCAGGCAGACAACATTAACAGCCAGGCAATGCTAGAGGTGCAGGAAAGTGTTGTCTGCATGTCCAGCCCTTCCCAGGCAATGCCCATATGGCAGTGCACGTTGGGGTTAAAAACAGGAAATACAGGTCTGTTTCTGTTGGTTTTTTCTGCTGTAAATCAGCAATAAAAACCATCTGCGAGGAGTAAAATCTTATAAAGGTAGAGGAGGTGGGAGAAGAGGCTCAAGCCTGTTGCAGATGGCAACCTTGTGTTAGTCCAGGCAATTAAATCAGTGACTTAACAGGCTTTTTCCACACTTTAATTGTGAATCAGGGGTGTCTGTGGCCCAGAGCAAGCAAACCACAAAGCAGACTTAGCAACATGCATGGGGAACCTGAATTTTCACAGAATAAGGCACAGGGAGACAGGGTACATGGTGAGGAACATATGCAGGCTACTGTTTGCAAATGGAAATCAAATAGGCTGACATTACTAATAATGAAGTGTGAGGTTGGCATGGTTTCTCTCTCAGATTTCAGCACGATTTATTTTTATAGAGGCAGCTTCCTCGTGCAAAGTGTTGGCAAACAGGCTGCTGGCAGGGAGGTGGGGAGAGGGGCAGCAGGACAGACAAGGCTTCCTGGGGAGGACACAGGACATTCCCCACCTGCTGGGAAGGACCACCAAGCAGCAGAGATGGAGCTCCAAGAGAAAAAAAGTGGCATTTCATGGACACAAATGGCCCAGATACTCATCTTGGTTGGTGAAGTGTAAGGGAAGACGAAGGAGTAGAAGGAAGAGAAAATAAAATAGTGCTGTGCATGTATCAGGTGCTGAGAGGGCAAGGGTTAAACATCACAAACTCGAAGATAGAGCTGGGCAAACAAAGTTGTACGAAGTCATATGAACAAGCAACCAAAGACACCCCTACCTGTACACACTCCCCTGTGCCCAGGTTATTAGAACACGTCAAGCTTTGCCTCTACTTACCCCAACCAGCAGTGAGCTGAGGGCACAAAAGCTACACACCTGCCTGCCTCAAAAAGAAACCAACTCGAGCATTACAACACCTCCATCCCAGAGCCATGCTCTGAGCCAGGATCAACACACAGATGGTCTGCCCTCCCTGCTTCCTCCTCTGCACCCTGGCAGCTCACTGCCCTGGAGCCAGAGCATCCTGCAGGGTTCCCTGCCTCCTGGCTCTGCACAGACACGTGTTCTCCCAACCAAATGACCTCATCTGGATGGGGCTGAGCCTTCCAAGTCAAAATAAATACTGCATGTAGGAACTGGCAGTGATTTTCAAAGATTTAAGTTGGGTCCTTCTCAGTTTTCACTCAGCACTTTATACATGTTATTTCTGCTGCAAAACTGGGGGCATTTTATATTCCCTGCTCCAATACATATTTTATAAACCTGACTCTTATGCAGTTAATATTTTGGTTCCAAAGTTAACTGGTTAAAACACATATTATTAGGTTTGGCATGGAAAGAAAAAGAAAAAAGAAGAAGAAAAAAAAGGCAGGTGAAAAAATTCAGGGGGAAGAAAAATAGCAGTGGTGTTTGGAAAGGCTCTGAAGCCAAGACAGCAAACCTGGTCTTTTTAATGGGACCACCCAAGTGAGAAAGACCTTAAGCTTTTACTCACGTGTGTTATGCTCACTGCAGTGTAATTCAAAGTCCAGAGGGGAGTTAGAAAAAGTAATAGTGGGGTTTATTAAGGGCTTAGCAAATGAGACAAAGTGCTGGGTTCCCACCAGAGGCCATTCCCAAATTTGCCAGCAGAACAGAATGTGATCTCAAGTCTGGTTCAACAAACAGGAGTAGTAAGAATGTGCTGCTGGAACAACCTGTCACAGACAGCCTGGACTTTGCAGAAGTCAACCAAGGTTCAGCAGCTTCTCCTGAATATACATGTTGGGAGTTTTCCAGACTTGGGTAACATCACCTCCTCTAAACACATTTCTGAGTATCAAACCCAAGAAAACCCCAACAAACTTCAGCACCCCTTCTGAAGGCTTTTAAACAGAACAGCATTTAAGGTTGTGGTATTTTGTCCAACCACCTATATGGGAATCCTAATTGTTTAAAAATAATTACTTAATTCAACCAAATCTTTATGTGTAATGAATTGTTCATTTGGGTTGGCTGAGTCAGACCTAAGGTTTATTTCTGGGCCATAATTAAAAATATTACCAAAGAGGGAAATGTTTATGATGCTATAAGTGCCAAGATAAGACAAACTAAGAATAAAGGAAAGAGAAGTTTAGAAAGCCACTTAAAAAAAGAGAAGTGGATGTAGATAGAAGTGCTCTCCCGGCAATGGCAAAGCTGGGTTCTTAGATTCCTTGCCCTATTGCTTTCTCCAGCCCAGCTGAAACACTCCCATCAGCAAAATCTGTCATTAGATTTAGCGATGGCATCTCCAAGGACAGAGGAACAGTGCAGGGCTGGCTGTATCAGTGTCCCCTCTCTCCGGGATTACACTGTTGGTATCCTAGCCTCTAGGAAAGAGGATGATTGATGTGTAACAGCAGAGGAAGGAGGAGGGGAACTATCAGGAGGGGCAGAAGATGGCAAAATCTGGTGCCCAATATGAAACATTTAAGCCCTAAACTTCTGGTGGGGATATGATCCTACCCTGCAGTGTTGTTATTTTTTTGCTGCAGAATTAAAAAGAAGGACTTTTCCTGGTGTCACTGCAGGCCACAGAGGATAAATCCAAATGACAGGGCTTAAGTTATGAATATGGGGAATTAGAGATGAGAAGTAAAGCAGCTTATAATGACTCTCCCTCGCAAGCTTCAGCATTGATTTTGAAATGCCCTGTCTTCATCCTAACAGCTTCTTGAAAATGAAGCTTGGCTTCACCTTGCAGCCTCTTCATCATGACTTGATGATGATAAAAAGAGAGCATAAAAGCTTTTGCATCAGGTATTACGATATTTATTCATTCCCTGGTTTTCTAAGCACAACCACTGACATGCTGGGAGGGTGTTGAGAGAGAGATTTCAATTATGTTCTTTATGAGGATAGCCAGTGTTCGACTCTGAGCCTCCACTCCCAGAAGTGTCAGTGCAGGGAGCCATGGGTGCCTCCACAACACCTCGTTCAGCCAGTCATCTGAAGTCCAGCCACAGGAGTGGCCTGCAAAAACCCTGCAGCAGCTCTGACCTTGCGGCACCAGACAATGCAAAATTAATGGAAAGCGGTTACCACCTCTGTCATCTCGTTCACCAGGATCTCAGGCAGCCTCAGGATACTCACACAGGTCCTGCCCCACAACACTATAAACAACACAAGTATCCATATCCAGCTGGAAACTTTTGTTTTCCCCTGACCAACATACGGCACGGTAAAAGATCGAGCAGCTCAGTGAGCACCAAGGAGCACATAGGGTTGGCAAAGTTAATTTTATCTTCTATTCTGACCCCAGTTTTGTGGTGAGGCAAACACATTTCCCACTCAGTGGCAAAACATTTTGAGCTCTTTTTAAAGTGCTTAACATCTACTACCAAAATAGCTGAGAAGCACATTTTTGGAGGGACAAAACACCGGGCCACATCCCTGGTAGCTTTTACCTGTTTGCTCTCAGTGTTGTGCAGGTAGACACTAACTCCTTCCAAAATGGGAATGAAATAACTACTCTATCAAATAACTCACCTCCTTGAAGAGATAAGGCTGAGAAGGAAAACTAAGGTGAAAAAACTTGTCTGAATTTGTATAGGAGATCAGTGCTGGAGAATGAGAGTCAGTTTCCTGGCCTCCTACTCCAATACTCAGCTGCTAGATTGATCCTGCTGTCTTCCAAAAGTGAACTTCACTACTCAAGGACAAATAGTGAGGTTTCCTGTGGATTTTCACTTTCCTCTCTGTGTTTTTCCTCAACAAAAGAAAATCCATTAATATTCAATCATTCCTGCATGTAAGATGCAGTTGCTAAAATGGTTTTGCACTTAACAGCCTCCAGTTGTAGACTAAATTGATGACACTTAAAACATGCCCAGGAGCCATAGCAGAATGATCCTATTACAGCAGTGCCTTAGTAATGTTGTGTTAGTTAAGGTTATGTTGGCTGGTTCTGAGGGTTTATAACCCAGCTGTGAATATATTCTCCAGGCTGGGACCAGTTGCCAAGGGGATTTCTTCCTGCAGTGAATAATATGGCTTTGGGGTTTTTTTTGTTTGGTTTGGTTTGTTGGTGTTTTTTTTGTTTTAGGGGGTTTTTTGTTTGGTTTTGTTTTGTTTTGTTTCTTTTCCAGCTACTTTAGATATCAATTTTGTCTGTTTCTTTTTAAGATCCAACATAAAAAGGAAAAAAAGTAAAACATCCTTCTGTCATGAGGCTAGTAGGAGCTGTACTATATTCAAAGCTAGAGTTAGCCTACCTCAGGCAATCCCTACCCCACACCAATATCCAAGTACTCCCCAGTCTTTGACATGAAGGATATCAATGCTGCTTTCACTGCTTTCTTTATAAGAGAGCTGAGGTTTTGCAGGACTTAAATCACAATTGCTTGTGTGGGAAATCTGTGGCAGACTGAGCATCTATGAAGGGTGAGCTGACTCCACAGGCACTGAATCTCTTCTTTTTCTATCTGCTTTAAAGACTTTCGAACTACAGCTTGAATGATTTCTCCCCTGCACGAGGGATTTTTTACGTTTTTCTTCTACAAAGACCACTTTTGCTACAGATCTGTTTGACAGAGCTTTCTGAGTGGTTTCCAGGAGGTAATGTTTTAAAACCTGATTTGGCCTGTATAAGAAGACTTTAAACCCAAGGTGTACATGGATCTACCGTCACTTACCAAACCAGACTTGTGACAAAGAACAAGAAACCCAAGAAGTGGGATATAGTAAAGAGTAAAAGGACATAAGGAACAAAGGCCTATTTGGATGGAGCAATGCAATGGTGTTCATGTCACCATGGTCAACCCAACAGCAGAACCGAGCTGCCCAAGAGCCAGATCTGATGGAAAATTTAGCTGAATACATTTTCCATGTATAGCCAGTGTTATACACGGAACCAAATATTTGCTGAATTCAGAGCAAACATCTTGGGTACAATTCCAGATAGATGACCTGCTGAAATATAGGACCTGAATTTCATCATCTTGACATTGACTCTGGTACAATGTCAGTAAAAGGAGGGTGCAACTTGTCATAGTTCTGCTTGGGTTGCATTTTGCACCCATGCCAACTGAGGCAGGTGTGAAGTGCTTCACACAGCTTCAAGCACGACACTCCAACCAACAAGGCAGGTCCTGCTCTCCATCTGCCACCCTCCACAATGCCTTTGCACTTCTCTTGCACCTCACAGCTCTCAGAAGCCCTGGGAGGGCCGCTGAGTTTGCATGAACCTCGGAGGAGATGGGATCTGGATTCACGTGGCATCTGTCATCTAAAAGTGGCTGACTGAGGCTGACCCTGCTGTGCTGTCTTCACATGCTGGAATCTGCTAAGGGGAAATGGGAACAGGGCAGATTGGGAAAGGCAGCAGAGGTGGAGCTGTTCAGCCTGGAGAAGAGAAAATTGTGTGGAGACCTCATAGCAACATTCCAGTATGTGAGGGGGACCCAGAGGGAGGCTGGACAGGGGCTCTTCATCAGGAACTGCAGTGATAGTACAAGGAGTAAAGGTTACAAGCTGTAAAAGGAGAAATTTATGTCAGATACCAGGAAGAAAATTTTTATTGTAAGGGTGGTGAGACACTGGCACAGGTTGCCCAGGGTGGTTGTGGATGCCCCAACCATGGCAGTTCTCAAAGCCAGGCTGGATAAGACCTTGAGCAATCTGGTTTAGTGGGGGGTGTCCCTGTCCATGGCAGGGAGTGGCTGGAGCGAGATGGTCTCTAAGATCCATTCCACCTCCTTAACATTCTACAATTCTGTGATTCCATGAGAGGCAGATGGAATATCAGAGATAAATGAGGGAAATGTTCCTTCCTGTGTCATTATCAAATTGACAAGTCCAAATCTTCACCCAGACCTTTTCCTTGCCCATCTGCATGTTGTTCCTGCCTTGTCTGAGTCTCCTGACAGCAGGTAAGCTGCTAAGGTGGAGGGTATGGAATCACTCTTTGCCTCCCAATCCATGCAGAGAGATCAGTGGAAACAACAAAACAGTTATTAATTTTCCGTGGGATTTCAAAGCCTAAGTTCCACAACACAGCATTTTCCTCAGCTGCTTTGGCTCTCTTTTAACACACTGGTGCATGTTTGTCTTTGAGGAGTATAAATGACTCTTTCAAACTCAGCATTTGAGGCTGGGGATGACAATTGAATGACAATTGATAACAACAATATTTTTCATGTGAGCAACACTTTTCATTCAGAGGACTCTCAAATTGCTTTTCTAAACAGTATGGCTTCCCTTCATCCAGCACCTCAATGAACCTACCTCCAAGGTGGAACAAAGGTCCCATCACTGCAAGGTGGCAGTGCACAGCAATTTAGGGTAGGAAGTCAAGAATTATATGTCCCACTGACAGCAGAGGGTCAAGTAAAGTTGGCAGAAAGCATATCCTGAATAAGAGCCTGGACAAAACATCATCACCAGCTCCAGCTCAGGAGGGAAAGTGCCATGGGATCATCACTCACTAGAAAAGGTCAGAGCCCCAGTCTTTACGTCTTGAACAGGGGCAGGGCACTGTGTAAATGCACACATTCAGAAGTGCCTCAAAAGAAAAAGAAAAAAAGGCAATTTGCTGACTGCACTTCTGAAGCCTTTGCTGCAACAAAAAGAAAGGACACTATGAGTTTTTTGGTCTCCCTTTTCCTGTAGAAAGGAAAGGTTCTATTGAACTTCAGTCTACACTGTGCTACACTTTACAGGAAGACAAACCCACTCTGAAATTAATATGAACAGTAAGAGGAGACCACAAGGTGGAAAACTCTTGAAGTGAGTACAAGACTATTCATAAAATGAGTGAGAAAAGGAAATAGGTGATTATAAAAGGTCGTTAGAAATGTCAGCTTACAAATGGCATTGTGTGAAGGGAGGTGTAACCCACTGCAAGGCAAACCTACCACAGCTGAACTTGCAGAGGACACCCATAACCTCAATCCCTTTTGTTCAGTGGTTTCCATTTAAATTTCTTTCATGATATTATCACTCCAAAACTTACATAAATACAAAGAATGGGGACTAATCCAGCTTCCACTTCACAACTGCTTCAATTCCTTCCAACAGATGAATGAAACTAAAAAATTTTCCCAGCCACCAGGAATGCAGATGCTCAGCAGCAGATCCAGTAATTTACCTGGACACGACTGCTGTATGAAATTGGGAGGTCCTGAGAACAGGCATCTGGGGCATCTATTGCTCAAACACCTCTTGTCCCCAGACAGATCCTACTGAGAGGATTCCAGCTTTTATAAAACATTTCTGAGATTAAATTTTCTACAGCGTTTTGGTTCACCAAGTGAACCAAACTTTCCCTTTAGAGCACCACCAGCAGCATAAGCAAAGGTGATTAATCTTGCTAAGAACACCTGTATCATGGAAAGGTGAAACTCTGATGTGGCAGGAAGAGCAAGATGCACAAGTATTACATGAGTATTTTGAGCATTAAAAATTTGATTGTCTAGATAAGTGTAATGACAGAGGTATAAGGATTGCTTTCAATAAGCACCAGAGCCAAAAAGGATGTGTTTATCAGTGGTGCTATATGTAACACTTCTATGAGTTCTCAGTGACTGGAACACTTTCCTACAGCTCCAAGATCTTTGTATGATCTTCTACCCTGCTTTATTAAATCAGCAAAGTATTTTTAAGAGCCGTTTACTGCCCATATACCTCAAACACTTAACAGCCTCTCTCTTTGAATTTTACTTCTTGTTTTAGGTCTTTATAGCCCGTGCAGAATCCAATGGTTTTTCAAGCAGAGATTCAAACTCTGCCATAAACAGAGTGGGCTCAGGAGATGGTGCACAACATGCCCTGACTCCTACAATCCTCTCCTCCTGCTTAATTCCACCTGTGTAATTCCAATTTAGCCAGTGCTTTCACTTATTTTTATTACTCATTTCTTTTAGCAGAGGGAAACATTAACTGAGGGGGTGTGATCCAGATTTGCTCAGATGAAGTACAGGAGCCTTTGCACTCCTTCATTTCATGCCTCAGTGCATTTCTTGCTAACAAGTGGAGGAATGCAAGGGAGAGCAAGCCAGGCTAAGGCAGATTCTCCAAAATTTGGTCTCAGTCCCCTGCCACACCTTGGGCAGATATTACAGTCCAAAGGAACTTAGCTCTGACACAGTTCAGCCCAGGCCAGTTAGCTATTTAAAGAGGTGGGTTTATTTATACATTTTTTACCCTTCTCCCTCACAAACTCCCACCTTTTTTTTTTTTAAGATGGAAAATATTCAGTAGCCTTGAACATGTAAAATTTGACAGCAGTTTACCAGACAATTTTTATTGGTCCCTTCATCTTTGCTGTTACTTCTATTATTCTATAAATTCCTTCAACCATTAAACAGTGTTATTCCCACAACAACTTTGGCAAAGATCAAAATAGTATGGCAGGTTTGCTCCAATTTTCTATTGCTACCATCCAGGTAATGAACAGCTAGATAGAGACAAAAGATGTTTTTATTTCCTTTTGTGTCCTAAAGGATTTTGTCCTGGAATTCCACACAGACAGTGAAAACATTTTAAAAAGTAATTAAGGTGTATTTTGTGGGGCGGGAAGGTTGTGGAGATTGATTTCAGTCCAGTACTTAAGTCATTGTGCTTTTGTCAATGCAAACAATAACACATCAATGGATAGCACTGTCTCACCTTTTTAAAAAGAACCTGTAGCTGCCAGGGCAACCAGAATAATTATGAATTAAACTACTGTTTACTCTCAGCACTTCAGGGATCAGAGCTCTCAAAGATCTCTGGTGACAGAAAGCTCTGTTCTGACATATATCTGTATATATAAGTCTGCAAACCCCAGTCCAGTGACTTGGAGAGAGAAATTTGATTTCTCACAGATGTTTTGCACAAGATGAACATCACTGCATGTCTCTCCTCAACAGTGCAGTGTTTTCTTCAAGGAATCCATATCCTCAAAAAGGGTGATTGATTTAGGCTCTGCTTGGTGCAACTGAAGTCCCAGGGAGTTAACTCCTGGTTAGTCTCACCAGCTGTTGAATCCTGATGAAACCAGGATCTTAAAATGGATCTTAAAATCCTGTCCTTGCCAGGACTGCACATGTATTGGATTATACTAGATTCCACTTCAGTTTGAAAAGAAAAACAAATTAGCAGACAAACAAAAAAAGCTTGAGAGAGAGATTATTTAATCCCTAACACTGAGTTCAACCTTTGAAAAGAGTCAAAATCTCATGAGGCTTCCGGGGAAAGGAGGACACTCAGATGAGGCTGAAGCAGCCCACAGGGGAAGCTGCCTATTTCATTTCTGGAACATGGGCCGTGTGCATCTATTTTTAGCTTTGAACTGAGCTCCTCTGCCTCCTGCCAGAAGTCCTGAGCCCTGTACTGGTGCAACGAAAGCAGTGGCTCAGCCATTCTCTAATAGCTTTTACTTCTTAATAAAGAGCAGCACTTAGGCGAAGGATGAGGTTACTGTCAGAGGGGTCATGATTAATAATGATTAATCTGATCCTTGCCAACATGAACTGGATCCACCATTCACTAAATAATTACTCTGCAGCATGGATACCATTTCCAGAGGAGGCATACGTTTGTCATATTAAAACCAAGACCAAACACACAGAAGGAAAAAAGGATCTGACTTCTCAGTAACGCTTGATCTCACAGGAACCACCAGAAAAGTTAAGCAAAGAGGGAAAAAATAAAAAGAAAAGAAACCCCTGCAACAACAACTGCTGCAAATCAAAGGATAAGAGCAGTTAAACACTGATGTATCACCCACCTTTTGGGAGAAGCAATGGAAAGCAAATAAAACTAAACCCTCAGAAGGCAGAGTGGCACGTGCTGAGGATATGGAGCATTCTCCTACTCCTGGCTCTTAACCTTATGCATAACTCAAATATGCACATTATTTGCCCACCCACACATTTCCCTCCTGCTCTTAAATTACATTTTTGTTTTCCTCAGAAAACACACAAATGAAATTTCTCCCTGGGAAACATCTTTCCTTCTTTGTGCAAGTATGCTACTCGGCATAAAGAAATCCTAGTCCAGAATTGTCATTCTTAAACAATGCACCTCAGATAAGAAGCAGCATTGTAACTTATAACATTATGGGGAAGCATAAACTAATGGGAGTCTAATAAGCACTCTGAAGGGCATACATGAGCATTATAATTACAGCAGGATGCTTGTGGTGCAGAGACTTGGTTCTGGGCCTCAGAGCATGGATAAATTTTACTTCCACGAAGAACACAGATGACAAGAAAGAGTGCCAAAGGCAGACAAGGATATTGGGGTTTTGTTGGCAAGAGGTGGTTTTATCTGGAGACTCCTCTCAGTCATCTTGCTTCACTGATCCAAAGCTTCCTCGAGACCATCCACTGGGGATGCTACTCTAGTTCTTCAGTGCACTCAGCTCTATTCCCTTCGAGGTTTTCAGTGCTTTTGTGGGATTTATATTGCACTGTTTAACCCTTTCACGTCATCGTGCTGGGTTTGATTCGGACTGGGAGGCCACAGAACACAGATCACCAGTCTCTCTCCTGTCCTGGTGCAAGTCCTACAGGAAGGTTGGGCTCCTTGTGCCTGCTGTGAAATCCCAGCCCCATGGAAGCCTGTTTGGACTTCTGCCCTTGACAGGTCCAGATTTTACACTGGTGACTTGCACCATGGGAAATACCATGCAGATAGTTGGTGACTTTGACTGCCAAACTCAGGGAAGCAGGGCTCAGGTCAAGGAAGTGCCATTGCTTCTGGAGGCATCCTGGAGAATCACAGAATCACAGAATATTCTGTTCTGGAAGGGAACCACTAAGATCCTCAAGTGAAACTTTTAGCCCTGCACAGACACCCCAACAATTCCACCCTGTGCATCCCTGAGAGTGGTGTCCAGGCTCTCCCAGAGCTCTGTCAGGTTTGGCGCTGTGTCCATTCCCTGGGGAGCATGGGCAGTGCCAGCACCTCTGAGGGAAGAGCCTTTCCTGATATCCCACCTAAACCTCTCCTGATTCAGCTTCATGCTGTTTCCTCAAGTCCTGTCAGCTCACTATAATGAGGAGATCAGTGTCTGCCCCTCCTCTTCCCCTCACAAGGAAGTTGTAATTGCAACGATCTCCTCCCAGTCTCCTCCAGGCTGAAGTAAGAAATGCTGGTAAATTAAGTCCTTGGCAATGAAGTTAAGATTTGGTTCAGAAGGGAATTTTCCTAGTGGGGCAGTGTGTTTAGGATTTTTTGCCAGTTTCCATACTGACTTGAAGGAATGAAAGAAAAATAAACTTTTTGCAAATCATCACCTTCTACAAAAATGTCAGCTGAAAAGTAGTTGGTGACTTTAAACCCAAACCTTTAAATAGCTAATGGTATAAAACACACACACCTATTTATGTATATATTCATGCAAATCAAAATTAAGTTGCATTTTCACAAAACTTTACAGAGGCACCAGAGTGAATCACAAAGCAAGACACAGGAAAGAAAAAAAGAAAAAGGTCCTGGCAGCAATAACAATAATGAAGGTAAATCTTTAAAATCTGAGACAAGGTGCAGGAGGTGGGAGTAGAGCTCTGCAAATAAAACTAAATTCAGTGCACTGTTTTTCCCCTTAACAAAGTGAAACAAGCTGTTGCTAAAATAATACTTCCTTGGCTTTCTGGCAATTAGTGTCCTGGAGGATTAGCCTACAATCATTGGCAAGTGTTTGCCTTTCCCAGCCCATGTCACCATAGAAGTCTGTGTTTACCTACAAGGCCCAGGGGACAATTCATAAGCTGAGCTGAGGTCCTGCATTCGCAGACAAATATTCCACACTGCCACCCACCCTCCTGTACTAATTTCCTCCCCATCTACCCCCCATCCCCTGAAATATAGACAGGTCCCTGCCAGGGGCCTGACAAATGAGCTTTACAGCCTCTGAAGCAAGCACTTGCTCAATAGCTTGTGTTGATACAGCAAATAAAGATGTACTGATATGGTCAACACATCATCAGGCATCAAAAATTAGATTTCAGGAAGTAACTGAATGCAAAAAAAAAATTTATCACTGCTTTAGAAAACATCAAAGAAAATGGGATTTTTTTTCTCCTCTGAAAACTGTTGTCTACACTCTAATTTAAATATTGTCATTTGTGAGTTTGAGGTCTACTACCCAGGGTTTGTTAGAGACACTGCTTTGTAAAACCTCTCTGCAATCAAGACATTCCAACTTTATTTCTAATCTATGCTACCAGTGCTTTAATGGTATCCTTGTCCCCTTGTAAACTAAAAGTGGTTCAACCAGAGATCTCAAAATACAAAAGACTAAGATTAGTAAGAGTGTTTATTTTTAAATTAATTTCCCCCTGATGTGTTAGAACCTCAAAATAGAAATATTAAGTTTGCATTTGAGAGAATGGGAAACTAGACTTCTAAAGAAAAGTATTATGAATCCTTGCCTTGATGGTAAACAGACAATATAGCTTATGACAATTAATTTATTAATTTGAAAATTCTAACAAAAGCACTCAAGCAAAACAAAGCAAATCAATGAAAGACTCAGCTCTAGAATGAACATGTAAGTGTGACCAACACTCTTCACAACAGAGGAGAACAGGTGCATGGATGGATGGATATCTTTATAGATAAGAGAGTTCTCAGATCTCAAACATTAAGAAAACAAGGCTTAGAAACACTTTTATTAATTAAAGTTGATTAATATGCATATTGAAGGTGAAATACACTTTTCTTCCTGAGAATTCATCTCTTTTCCCTTCAGGAAACTATCAGGAGTTTCTGGAGCTTCATGGACACAGTTCGAATCTGCCTCAGGCCACAGATTGTCCACAAGATATATTAGAGAGCAAAGTTATTTGGTAATTGAGACCAACTGCTTCACTCTGCCTACATTTAACATTGGGTGACCTGATTTTATAAAATGTTTATACTCAAATCAAATTTTGTTTCTTCTTTGGAAAGATCTCCAGAATCAAACTTCTCTTTAGCTACAAAGACAGGAGGCCATAAGAACTGAAAAAAAATATATCAGAGATGAACTTTTCTAGTCTGAATAAGTGCCAAGTGGTAGGGGGAAGGAAGAGGCCAGCATCTGGCTGTTATTCCAAGCACAGTCCATCTCACTTGCAATTACTGAACCCTACCAGAGATCCCACCAATGTCAATTTGACCAATTTTAGAATGAGGGGCCATTCATTCCAAGTAATGAATATTGAAAACTGGCCATCGGATTGTGAACAAGTTTTTACATGTCTGTCATGAGGAACCCAAATAAAGAATGTCCTTGTGATGGTGTCACTTCAGAACAAAAGCAGTCAATGAACTACCACCCATCCAGGCAGCTACAGTAGGAGACCAAAAGTTGCATGCATTTAGCCAGCAAGGAAACGCAATATTCTTTAAGAAAGGCATTGCCTGGAGTGGATTTTTATAAAGAAACAGAATTCATGAATAAATAAACCAGATGGGAATAAGCCAGGCTAGGGCATTAACATCTCCTACTGCAATGCATCCCTGATCTTGCTTGAGGGTTTTTCTACAAATAATAAACACAAAAACAGTAATGTTGTACCATTGTCAATCATGCCAAGAACTCTGTGTCCAGGAACTCTGATTTGCAGCAACACAGATCAAATCCACCAGATGTTAGGACATTCTTAGGTTTCATCAGTTAAGGTACATATTGACTGACCTGATCTGAGTCTTTCACTTGAGAATTTTTCCCTTTTCTGCAACCACAACTCATAAGCAGTTTTGCATCTCCAATGACTTTTCCCTATAAAAAATAAGGAAGGAAAAACATCAGCACAATCTGAACCACTGAAGACCAAGAGGCTTGTATTTGTGATCAGGAGCAGGGGAAAAAAGGGCATTAAGGAAGCCTGTGGAATCTTCCTGTGTTGCTGGGAGTTTCTATTTCACAGAAGAGGAGCTCCCAAACTGACAGGAAGACGTCCCCAAAGGATAATATCTCAACATTAGGGAGGTCACACAGAGGCAGAAGGAAAGCAAGGTGTGTGGAAAAAGGCAGTGGGAAAGCAAAGCTGAAAAGAAACACGTTATTTTAACCCATGGCTTTCATACACTTGCATGAACAGGAACACATCTAGCATGCTCAGAATGTACAAATATCAAACTGCAGTCGCTTGAGGAAAAGATCATACACAACTTTTTCTGTTCACCTTTACAAGTTAATGCCTACTTGCTTCTAATATGCCCAGACTTGGTGAAATGAAGTCTTCAGGAAAGACTTGCTCTCAGTAGAACAATGGGTCCACAACACCCCTGGTAAACCCAATGCCAGGAATCCAAGAGCACACTCTCACCTAACACTGCTGGTACAGGCTCTGCAATGTCTGTGACATAGAATCACAGAATGTTTGTGTTGGAAGGGACCTTAGAGATCACCCAGTTCCACCCCCTGCCCTGGGCAGGGACATACTCCCCTGGACCAAATTGCTCCAGGCCCCATCTAACTTGACCTTGGACATTTTCTGGGATTGATGCTCAAGCCAACAGAGATTTGCAAAGAAACAGAGGCCATTCAGTCTCCTTGTATCTGTAACCAGCAGTCTAAGAGAGAAGCTGAGCTCAGACACCTTAGTTTTTGTTGAAAACCCATCAGACTGACTGAGTGTGATCCAAGCAGCAAGGTTCCTCATGTTAACAGGGCTCTTTTCTGGGGTTTATTTGAGTCAATGTGGTTCTTTGCCAAAGTATTTTTGTTGCTTATCAAACCTGGACATCTTCATGAATCACCATGGCAGAAACGAGTTGGGATTCCAGACTTAGTCAAAATGCCCCTTGAATTTAAACTGGTTGGAGTCAAAAAGAGCCAGCAGAGTCCCCTCAAATGTATCACAATTACTTGTTTTTACATAGGCATGCTCACAAAGGCATTGCCTATTTTCCAACTTTTGCTGTCCACAGTTGAAAAAGAAACACTCTTGGCATCTGCTGGGGAGCAGAGGGAGAACCTGCTTGTGTGCAGTCATGAACAGTCATGAGATTTCAGCTGGATTAATTCATATAGAAAAGGAGATCCCAACACAGTGAGTTTAGCCGAGTGGAAATGCTGTGCCCTAAATGATGAGGAAGGGAAAGGGCACAATAAAAAGGAATTGCAGCCATTGCTCAGTGTCAGGACACAGCAGAGAGATGACCCTTGGTGGCAGGAATTAAAAACAGGCAGATAAAATTTTGGTCACCTTGGGAGAGCCTGCAACCTGCCAGGTGTGGGGATGTCTCTTGGTGGGATCAGCATCTCACAAATCCTGCCAAGGTCAGATAATGTGCAGAAATGATCTTTTTCTCTGCTTCCAAAAGAGAAGCTGGGAAAAAACTAAGACACTGAAAAGGTTGTATTGATACCTAATCTGATAACCACCAAAAATTCCTTATGTTTGGGCTGCTGA
Organism: Anthoscopus minutus; assembly: GCA_013399455.1. NCBI lineage: Eukaryota > Metazoa > Chordata > Aves > Passeriformes > Paridae > Anthoscopus > Anthoscopus minutus. The sequence goes on from VWYI01003436.1 coordinate 87,106, forward strand.
TTACAAACTGTCAAACTTTGAGGTTTTCAGGGGACTACTTCCAATTGGCCTCCTCTGCCTGCGACTCCCATTCAAAGGGTCAAAGGTGTTTCACTCTTGCCCCATTACTACAGTTCTTCAACAACTGGTCTGTAATCTATTAAAGTAATAATTTTTTTTTCTCAGAAATAAATGACAAAACTATAAGTTAAAGCAAGTGTATTAAAACACTGCATTAGAGACAGGAAACTGAGGCCCAGGGAGAGACCCCTTTGTCTAACCACAGATCACCTTCTAGATACCTCACAGCATTAAGACAAGTTGGAGCTCTAAAATGACCTAGGAGACACACATTTCCCAAAAGGCCACTGGATACCTTGGAGTGGCTACAACATTAACGTACACTTGTGGTTAGGAAAATGTATACATATACGTCTCATTGATACTCAGCTTGTCCCACTGTCCGCTGCAAAGTCATTATGTCAAAGGAGATAATCCAATGCTTTTTTAACCAAAAGTCAAGGGAAAGAACTTCCCATTTTTTGGACCCTTTCTATGGCTCTAATGCCACTGAGCTCATAGCAAACCGTGGCCATGTTCTCCTTCCTCAATGGAAGTATCGCCAGTTTGATTTAACAAGGAGAAATCAAAAGATGTTGCCCATAAACAGCTGGAAAATCAAGAATACAAAGGAAACATGAACCCAAAACTTGAGAGTTCCTTTCTTCTCCTCTGACAGTACAAGAATGAATGGGCTCTTCAATTCCCCAAGAAAACCCAAATGAAAGTAATGCATTGGATAAATAATCCCACCTCTTTTCCCAGCTGCAGATGCGCCTCTCTTAATGTGCATTGGATGAATGAGCTACTATCTCCACCTTGTTTTAGCAAAGATCCTTGTGAGCAGATGCTTAATTTGCAGATAGGTGTCTAACATTAGGCAGCTAAGTTGAAAGGCAAAAAGGGAGAAAAAAAAAGCATATGGACAACATTTGCAGCCAGTCGCAACTCTGTTCCAGAGCAGATGGAGGCCTTGTCATTCAGGGGTTTCCTCACATACACCAAGCAGTTCAGTGGGGATAGGGAAAGGGGCTTCTGTTTGGATGCTTCTGTCTGGAACCAGATTAGAGAAAAGCACGCTTTTCCACAGCGCACGCCTTGTGTTACATTAAACATGCATGTGCAACTTCAGCTTTTATTCAGCGATCTGAAACAGAGCCCTCCAGGGTGCTAAGGGTTAGTGAGTTTTTGTTTGTTTATCTGTATGCTGTTTTACAGTTTCTAGTGCCCAAGGAGTTTGTTAAGAAATTAAAGCACCTCGCTGGGGCTATCCTGCTGTGGTTGTTGCCTCCTAATATTTCCCTCCTTTCTTTGTCCAGCAGTGCTTGATGCTCGCAGGGGAAGGAGAGGACACCACAAAGAGAGGATCCTCATCTGACTGGGTATAGATGTTTGGTCTTAATTAACGGAGAATAATTTCTGTGTTTCCTGCTTTTTAATAAAATGAGGCGCTATTGTTTAAAAGCAGGTAGGCACAAGGTTTTCCAACAGGGAAGATCACTTTACCTTCTGCTGGCTAACATCCACTGCCAGACACCACCCTTCCCAAGGCAAAAGAGCAAGAAGGCTCCTTGACATATGTCCTATTATCTCACCTCTTATAGGAATCTGGCTGGCCTCACCCACCTCCTTGCACCCTGGGCTCCAGCAGTTGGCCAAAATTTGCAGAAATATAAGAAAAAACCATAATAAATAGTAACAGGCTTAATTATCTCAGCTGCACGGGTGACAGGAGCTGAGCAGTTGCCAGTTTTAACAGCCTGTGGTCGAGAAACACTGAACTGCATCACCCAGAAGTCAAATGAGGGTCCGTCACAACTCGCTTCACGCCAGCAGCTCCAGGGGAGGTGCAGGGCACACACAAATCACTGCAGCATTGCCCGGAGCAATCCCGTGTGGAGCTGCCAGCCCCGTTTAAAGGAGTCAGACACGAGGCACATGGCACCGGCCGGCCTCCAGGGAGCTGCCAGGCTCTGTGCTCTGGAGTTGCTGGCTGGGATTAATGGTAGGATCCTGTCTTCCAAGTCTGCGGCTGGAAAGCTGAGCTCTGGAGGTAGGCTCGGCTTAGTGCTGTGCCATGCTCGTTGCAGAAGCTGACAAGTCCAGCTGGGCTCTAACCTGCTTGGTTTTCATTAACCTTCCTCTCTTTTGAGCAGCAGCAATTGAAAATGCTGGAAGCAGCTTTTTCCCCAGGGAGCTGGCACAGCCACTCAGAGGGTGGTCAGGCACTGGAACCACCCCAGGGAAGACCTCAAGTCTGCCAAAGTCCAAAAAGCATTTGGACAAGGTTCTTAGGCAAACAGTGTTATCCTTGGGACTGTTCTGTGCAGAGCCAGGAGTTGGACTCGATGCTCCTTGTGAGTCCCTTCCAGTGTGGGATATCATTCTTTTGAGTCTATGTAAAGCACTGCAGCAGCAAACTCTAAAAATCCTCATGGCTGCACAAACGCCATTAGGAAGAACAACACATTCAGTGTTTGTTATGTTTTCTTTGCTGTTCTGTCAGGGTTATCCACACATTTTGAAGAACCAGTACCCAAGTGCCTACAGTGGTAGAGTGGGAGAGAAGAGGGGAAAGGAAGGGAAACAAGAACTGAATCCAAGGTGGAAGCAAGCAGCAGTACAACAGACAGCTGGTGTTTGGGTGGTGGTAAATCACCCTGAAATGAGCCTCTTCCCTCAGCTCAATGAGGCCTAAACAACAAAGGAAGGCACAGCTTGCAGCCGGACAGCCTGCTAGCCAACCACAGACACACATGACAGCTTCATTCAGGAGCCCGGAGTCAATACAAAAGCTCCGAAATCAATCCGACATCCTGCGACCTCAAACAATGCGCCAAATCTTCTCAGAATTGGAGCCCCAAATGAGGGGGAGCAGCATTCAAGGGAGATCAAAACGCAGGGCTGGCATTGAAAGGGACTAAAAAGGAGAAGAATGTTCCCAGTTTATTAATGGTGAGGTCTGGCCGGCTGCATCCCAGCCACCATAGGTGCTCATTAAAGGGCAGCGCTTTGCACGTATTATGCAGCGCGCCCGGAGAGTGTGTGCTGTGTGCGTGTGTCCGCCAGCGTGCCCCTCACTTGCTAGAGATCAGGATGTGCCTTTCTGCTTAGCACTGTTGTCTCCATCAGAAATTCCTCCTGTGTGAACTGCAAACGGGGTTTTTTCCCACTTGAGCAACTGTATGGGCACAGACGCACACACGTACACACGCTCTCTCTCATCCCTGAGCCTGAAAAAGCATAAAGGAACTCAGACAGACTCTTTCCAACTTTAAAAAAAAAAAAAAAAAGAAAAAAAAAAAAAAAGGGAAAAGAGAAAAAAAAAAGACAACATTCCACATCCCCTTCCCTCCCGGCCGTACTTTCAGCTCACACACACAAAATCTATTACAAAAGACCAAAGCATTATGCGATTGCTGCTGCTGCTGATGGAGTTGATTGCTCCATAAACCCCACTCCTACGTGCCATAAAGGACCCAGTCCCACAGCACAACAAATCCACAAAGGAGAGCAAAAAAAAAATAAAAAAGGCAACTGCGTCAGTTGCTGGAGTTGTCCCCTCTGGGCAGGATTGCCCCTGATGGGGTAGTTTCACTTGTAGAATCTGTCTTGCAGCACTACACAAAAATGGCACCCTTCCCCCTTCAGCAACAAAAAGGCCAAGCAAATCCTTTTTATCAGCTTCCCTTTGAAAGCAGGTGGAAAAGTATAATATAGACATACACAGGGGGGAAAAAAAAAAAGATAAGTAACATTTGCAAAAGTACTGTTTGGATTTGTCTGTCCTAATTATCTTCTTTTCAGCTGCCACATTTGAAAGAATCAGATCTTGAAAGTTTTCTCCTTCTCGGATGCACAGCCAAAGACGAAGGGCTTGGTAGAGGAGGTCAGACTTGAAAATTTTTCCTTTTTTTGGTGCTGAAATGTGAGCAGATGAAGAGAAAGGACTAAAATTTTCAAAGATGTCTATGGATCTTGATGCATATTTCCCATGAGTTTTTACTGAAGACATGTCAAAGCCTACTCGCCTTTGCTTTTCATGTGTCACACTGATCTGATATTCAGAACAGACATGGCTGAGGAAGCGAGCAAGCTCTCTCAAATTTGGAGAATCTTAGACAAACAGAAACTGAAAACATTAAATGCTCCTTCGGATGCAGAAAGTAACATGTATTTTATCTCAAAATTATGAAAAAAAATAGAAAAAATGTGCAGGCTCTGTCCCTGAAGTGTTCAAGGCCAGGTTGGATGGGGCTTTGAGCAACCTGGTCTGTCGGAAGGTGTCCTTGCCCATGGCAGGAGGTTGAAACCAGGTGATCTTTAAGGTCCTTTCCTACCCAAATTGTCCTGTGATTCTATGAAATGAATGTTAAGGGTCCACAAAAAAGTCCTTATTCTTATCCACACTTTATTCATGCTATCAAGAGTCTATGCTGTTTTTGCCAGTACTCTGGAGTGGAGTGGAGACCCATGAGCATGGTCTCTATCTCCTCCTTTGAGGAAATATCTCTAATTTTACTTTGTGGTAATGTCACACAGATGCCAGAGGGCAACTGAGCAAAGTACAGCAGATGCAAACAAGCTCTTTCAAGGTAAGGTGGAAGGCCACCTCCAGGGGCAAGACAAGATGAGGTGATGTCCTAACCCCAGGCAAGAAGACTGGAGCAGTCCTCACCTGGTTTATCAACAGTAAGTCAAAAAGCCTCTCCATTAGCATTTGTAGAAAGAGGAAAACTGCATCCCATCATGGCGAGTGCCCCAGTACGTGCTAAATGAGTGGCAGGAAATGATGGAGGCTGCAACAATTCCTAGCACTGCAGATGAAACAGAGTCTGCAGGGATCAAATGGAAAAAGGATTCAAGATTAGGGTTTTTTTTGTGAGTGTAATAAAATGGAAACTTTTTTCAGATAACTAGCAAGTCTAAATGTACGGTTTTCAAATTCAAGAAAAGTGAGCTCTTATTTGGATGAACTGCCTTTTTTGTTTTGTTTTGTTTTGTTTTATTTTATCTTGCCTGCTTTAAGCTCTGCTATTTAAATAATTTAACAATCTATCTTAAATATTTCACCAATAAATCACAGGCTTGTTTTTCTATTTCATGTTAAAACTAATCAGTGGAGGAGTGCATGAGCTGTAAGTTAAAATTCTGCTCCACCAAGCCAGTGATGCATAATCATCATTCCGCAGAATCTCTAAAGAATTAAAATTTCTCTACAGAATTAATGCCATATAAAAAGTTCTCTGTGCAGGCTTAGAGCGCAACTGCGGCCCAGGATCGTCTGTATCCCACCAACAGGATCAGGATTTTCAGAGCTAATTGGGGTGTAGAGTTTTCCCACCCTGGCAAGCACAAGCATGGAGCTCACAGTTGTATCTCAGACATGGGCACATGGAGATGGAGTCTCATCCACCAGTCAGGACGCTGATAACACGCACAGAGCTCCAAATGGTCCATGTGTGTGATGATTGTATTGGGATTCCATGCTTGTCCTCATCAAAGAGGAGTAAATAGAACATAATTATGATGTTGGCCAAAATGGGTGATTTTTAAGAAAACCTCTAGGAGTCTGTACCAAGGCACACCAAGCCCACTGAGCATCAGCAAGAATAAGAACTCTCAAGGTCCTAAATTGTGTAGCCATTCTAAACTGTGTTTCAATGAATCTGAGATTCAAAACCAACACATTTACAAAAAGTAAGAAAAGTACACCTACCTCTCCTCACTCTCTCCCAAAGTCTGAGTACATCTAAATGAAGCCAGAAAGCCTTACATATCTATAATTTAGTGCAATTCAATTAATTCTAATTTTCTTCTTAAATCATTGAGACACATTTAAGGCAAGACTCCCTCTGGACTCAGTCAGCAAAATCCAAAATGCATTAACGATGTGAATAGATAGCCAGAAGCTGATAGCTCGCATATTGAATCCAGAAAACAAATTGACACAGAGAAAAATGAAGGCCAAAACAGAAGGGAAGGGGAAAAGGGAATCACTGTCAACTACATTGTTATTAATCTGCCTTTAATTTTGTTTTGTGTTAACTTATTGTTATTAATCTGCCTTTAATTTTGTTTTGTGTTAATTTATTACTTTGTTTTGTTTCAAAACTTAAAAAGTCATGCCTTTTGCTTCTAAGGACTGTTTAGTGGTTGATCTCACTTTGATGCCCTTAGGAGCAAAACATACACAATCCTATTTGCAAAGAAGAAAAGCATGATTCCTCTTCTGCATCTGGACAAAAGACTCTGCATCCCAGGTCCTAAACCTGGCTGGAGCTTTCCTAGGGCAGGGAGAGTGAGATGGAAATTGGAGACATCTCCTCCTCCTCCTCCTTGTTTGAGTCAGACATCCCCATCTCTCCTTCCCATGTGCAGCCAACAAGACTTCCTGCACCAACTGACACGGAAACAGCTAATTTACTGCTTTGTGTCAGGAATGCAGCCAAGGTTTCAGTCCCCTGTGCCCCAGACTCCTCTCAGCTGGGCTGCTTCATCTCTAAAAGGGTCTTCCCTTCCTCCTGCCCCTCCCCTCCAACACACACTCCTCCTCCTCTTCTGCTTTTGTAACTCATCTCCCTGCAAGCCACTTCCCAACAGGAGTTGAAATTAAACAGGCTGCCCATATGCCATGGCTCACTTGTTGTCTGTTCCCCTCACTGCCATCTGGCCTATTTGCTCAGCCAAAGAGAAAAACACAAATAGTGAAGAAAAAAAAGAAAAAGAAAAAGATAGAAAAAGAAAAAGAAAAAGAAAAAGAAGAAAAAGAAAAAGAAAAAAAAAGAAAAAAGAAAAAGAAAAAGTAA
>VWYI01003436.1:94192-130970 GCA_013399455.1 Anthoscopus minutus
AAAAAGAAAAAGAAAAAGAAAAAGAAAAAGAAAAAGAAAAAGAAAAAGAAAAAGAAAAAGAAAAAGAAAAAGAAAAAGAAAAAAAGGAAAAGAAAAAAGAAAAAGAAAAAAAGAAAAAGAAAACAGGGAAAGAGAAAGAAAAATGAAAAAGAAAAAGGAAAAGAAAAAGAAAATAAAGGAAAAGAAAAAGAAAAAAGGAAAAGGAAAAGGAAAAGGAAAAGGAAAAGAGAAAAGAGAAAAATAAAAAAGAAAATGAAAAAAGAGGAAAAGAAATTGAAAGAAGATGGGGTGGGGGGATAAGGAAAAGAAAAAGGACAAATCCAGACACAATGAAGACGATGAGGGAGGTGATGATGCTGTCCCTCACATCTGCTCCTTGGCCAGGCTCCCAGATAGATCAGTAAAGGAGAGCAGTAGAACCAGTGACAATTAACCCAAACATAGTCCTGTTTATTTAACCTGTTCACAGAGATCAACCCACGTGCTGCTCCCCTGGCAAGGAGACACCACACTACAACAAGGATATTCCCATTGAAGAACTTCCAGCCAGAGGAGGAAAATCATCTCCTGAACTGGGCTGGCAGATTTCTCGGGACATAATGGTTGTGATGGGCTAAGATTTTCTTTAACTCTCCAAGTCACCTTATTTTTTCCTATAGTAGCACAGGCTAGACCAAGGAGAGGTGTGACTGTGAGGGGGGAAAGTTGCATTGGATTTTGATGCATCCTAACTTCCCAAGCTCCTGACACTGCAAAAACAGAGGAAAAGAAAGAGGCCATAAAGACACCAAAAGAGAAAAAAAAAGAGAAAGTTTTCCTAAAATACACCATTATTTCCACACTGCATCTTTTAAAAAAAATTTCATCCCTGGAAAGTGAAGACGACAAAGACTTTTGTTTGTTTTTTTCTGTTCTTTTTGAAAAGGGAAAATAAAAAGAGGATGGCTCAAGGAACTGCATGCCTCACTATCACTAAACATTTATGGCAGGATGGGAGCAAGTCTGTGGGTGTAACAGAAGTTATGTTTGTTTTCCAAGCTGAAATGAAAACTTGAAGGTTAAAAAAAGATAGCTTAACCTGAGAAACAATTTTCTAAACCAGACAACTGCAAAGCTGTTTAAACAGCAGAACAAAAAAGGGAGTAAGAAAACTATTTTTCTATACCTTTAATGAATTTTTTTTTCTTTTTTTTTTTTTCTTTTTTTAAACTTGCAATGAGATATTGCATACCTGTGCAGATGGGTGTCAAAAGCCATACGGTTGGTTCCTCTGGAGGCAAACCCCACTGAGCCAGGAGATGATGATAATTACCAGCAGAGCTGCATGAGATCATGCAGGGGAATCCCCTGCAGGGAGAGCTGGCTGGGGAGGAAGAGCAGACCTCCTCCTTCCACAGGTTGTGTTTGGGCACAGATGCTGCCCAGAAGGAAAGGTGTTGCACAGACAGCTGGGGAAGGAACACTTCCATCAGCCATGTGCCTCCATCTGAGTCCTTCCCAAACACAGAGGCGGTGATCCTCCTGAAGACAGTACCCTCTGATTCAAGGTTCTGTTTTTCCATTGCAGCTTGATTCAGCAGAACAAAACTGAAGAAATTAAATGTTGTCACTCATGATCATTCCTCTACTTGCAAGTACTGAGCTACATGAGCGCTGTCTGTCTCAGCATCCCTGTTTATCTACACCTGCATCGTGTAGGGAAGAAACATACAGAGTGTGGCAGGGGTTGCCCCAAAGGAAAGGTTGCATTGAGTTTTCCAGCTGTTGCTATTGTGGTTCCTACTATGGAATGAGAAGATCATACAATATTCGGAGTTGGAAGGGATCAGCCACAAGGATCCTCAAGTCCAACTCCTGGACCTTGGCAGATAAACCACAAGATTCACCCTGAGATTCACACCATGTGCCTGGTTCTAGGGAACAGCTATTTCCCCACCCACACAGCCCACTTGCAGTCATCAGAAAGGAGGAAATGCTTTGTGAATGCAAAATACTTTGTAACAGTGGAAACAGAAACCAGAAGTTCACCTAAAACTGACACATGGCAGCATTTCCATCTTTACCACTGCTACAGTCACCCTGCAGAGGGGCCTCCATATTTGGGAATGAATAAAAGCCGGAATAGCCAGGGAGAAGTCCACTGTGAGGAGACAAATTTCACCACAGGTTTTGGCTGACATCACCAGCCCATCCTTGCTCCACTGGCATAGTTTATGATCTCACCATGAAGCACCTCTGTGGAGTCATTCCCTCCTGTCTTACTGAAACCCATCCATTATCCTCTGCCTAATTACTTGCACAGCACTGCTGCAACAAAGATATTTCCTACAGCTGAACATTTGTATTCCCAAGGGTTGGCACCTGCCAGGTCAAGTTCTTCAGTCTTTACATTTGATGTTACTACTGCAAGAAGGTGTTCCAGACAACAGAAAAGTGCACGAAGATGGCAATCAATCTGAGTCCTCCATTTGGATATTCCTTTAAACAAAAAGGGACTTACTAAAGATCATATTACATTATTCTACAGAAATAGGGTGTAAGGAAAGAGGAATTGTGCTGACTACAATCTGTCCAACACTCCATTAAATCAGAATTCTCTCATTAGGGATAACAATGAACTGCAATAAAATCAACGGGAAGGTGGTGCGGCATGGAAAACTGGGAAGGGAAGGGTTTTTTTCCTGTACTTTTGTTTTGAGATGTGGGAGCTGGGAGCAATCAACACTGAGCTAATGGCATCCAAGCTGACTCCTGAACACTGCATCACCTCTGAGGTCACAGTTTTCCACAAAAGCAAGCAATTCATCCTGTGAAGGGAATGAGGATGCTGAACACTTGGTAGCCCATGGGGAAAGCCCCAGAAGATCCTCTGATGTGCCCACTTACAGGATGCCACTTGTGGCAGCTCAAAGAACATGCAAGTACCAACTTTCACCTCTCTAACTGGAGCTTCCAAGCATGAAACCATCCCAGAAGAACATAATTTCACATTTACACTGCAATGAGGTTTCAAAATACTCTTCATCTGTATGTTGTGGTAAGGGAAGATGTTATCCTCTCATGTCTGTGTTATTGGAGTCACACTGAGAAATTCTGGAATCCTTGACTTGCCTTCCCTCTGAGAGGTTTTTGTATTTTAAAAACCATTTTCACCGTCTCCAATTCCTTCCTTTCTCCCATGTTTAATGACGAGAAATCTTTTCATTGTAGGAGGGCCTGAGAGTAGTTTTTTCAAGCCAAGAGTAGGATCATCTCTAATCTGCCGTATCTGAGATGTTCAGCTGTGACTCCTTGATTTATACAACAGAACCGAACACCTTCCAAGCCCTCTCCTCTAAATATTGGATTAATACAGGCATATAGAATCCATCCAGACCTGGATAATTCACCTCCAGCAGCTACAAGACCTAGTAGTGAATTTCACTAGTGGTAAAATTTAAGGGATTCTGTTTGCCTTTCTCAGCCTCACAAGGACCAAAGGACAATTGTCACCTTTAAAGAGGAGCATCCTCTTTAAGGGACAACACACTCAGGGCCTATTTCTGTGACAAGCTGACACTCACTGGCCAAGAAGCCCAACCACATCATCAGGGTGGGGCCAAACCAATGAGAGGAGTCTGAAGCCTCTCTGGTGACCTGTGACAGAATCCAAGAGAATGGAATGAAGTTGCGTTAGGGGAGGTTTAGGTTGGATGTCAGGAAAAGGTTTTTCCCCCAGAGGGTGGCTGGGCACTGGAACAGGCTCCCCAGGCCTGTGGTCACAGCTCCAGTCTGCCAGAGCCCAAGAAGTATTTGGGCAAAGCTTTCAGGCACATGTGATTTTTAGGGCTGTCCTGTGCAGGCCCAGGAGCTGGACTCAATGATCCTTGTGAATCTCTTCCATTTCAGGACATTCTATGATTCTGTGGAGACCTGAGTCTCTTTATCCTGACAGTCCCACATCTCTCTGCCATGAAGTCTGTGGATGTTAGAGCAAGGCTGCCAGGCTTGTCTTAACTAGTAGGTCTTATCAGATTCTCACCTTTAGGGGTGCTTTAAGGCCATCTGCCACTCCCAGCTTCCCATATCAGCTGTCTCAGTATCTGTGTTGGAAAGTTCAAAAAAACTCCAAGGCTCTGAGTCACAGAGGGCCACAAATCCACTATGTGAGACTGGACCTAAACCTGCTCTTTTCTGCTGCTGCTAGAGCTGGATCTAAAACTACAGGAAACAGAATGGTCACATGCAAATCAGCAAGCATGGGGAGATAGCCAGCTGCTGGCCAGGCAGCCTACTCTGACTCAAAGGAGACAAAACACAACCAAAACCTCCTTAATTTCCAGCAGAGGCTGGGGACAGCCTGGGCAGAGCAGCAGAGTGCTGGCAGACACAGCTCCAGCCTCCTCCCCAGCCTGCCTGGAGCTTCAAAGACCTAAATCAAAGCAGCAGGAGGAACTCGAATGCTTAGAAATCTTCAGTTTGGACTTGTTTTAACAATGGTGTCAGTAAACAAACAAACAAACAAATAAATAATGTCCAATGACCTCTCTTATCTAGCCAAATGTGACCAAAAACACGTTTATTTTCATTTAAATTCCCTAAAGGCAATGTCTTTTTTTCTGAGAATGCCTGAAGTAAAAAATCCCCAGCACTCTAATTTCTGTGCATTTTTATTCTTTGACAGAAAAATTACATTTTTGGGGCTGGGCAAGGACAGCTTTGTTTTCATTCAAAGTCTGAGGAAGATCTTTCCAACCAAGTTTATCAAATTGATCAGCTCCCAACCAAGTTACTTCACCATCTTTCTAACATTTGGTGTTCACTTTCACCCAAGCTTGATTGTTGTATTTTCCTGAGGTGTTACAAACAAAAGTGGGGGAAGGATGAAGCATTTTTGTAATTCCTAGAATATTCCAAACAAGCAAAGTGTCTTGTAGGAAGCATGGGTGATCTGAGCTTCTTTTCTGGTTGTAAAATGTTACAATGACAGAGCAAACAACTGAACAATGGCACCGAGATATTGATAGCCCTTACTGCAAAATGCCATCCTTCCCTTTAGCCCCAGATGTTAGGAACTGCATTGCTTTGAACTGTTATTACCCATTCCTCCCACCCAATGCTCTGAGAAGATAAAAATCAAGGTCTGGTCTGCTGAGTCAGACTACAAACACCCAAAAGAGATATTTACTCAGACACAGTTGTCTTCGGTGCCTACTTCACTGAAACTCTGTGTCCTTGGGCTTGTAGGAGGTTCCTTTAACTTCTTTCAGAGAAATGAATTGCTGAAACTTGAAGCCACACACAGTGCAGAAAAGAAACCAATAAATACATTTATTTTGTGAAGAAGGAAAATTTCTAAACTTCTGGTCAGAAAGTGGTTCATCTTGACACAAAATCCTGACCAACTGAGTAGACAACCTTGTAGAAATATGACCTAGAAGATAAAGCACTAGCCTGTAAATTATGAAATATAAGATTTTTGGAACATGTATGAATAACCTCTGGCAACTCGGATTATGGCTATGAGCCTGTTTCCCCTGAAAAGTGATATCCAAAGTGGTCTGGCTCTTCTTACCAAAAAAATCCTCCAAGACAAAAAGACACAAAACCAAGCAAACCAAACCAAAAAAGCCAAACAAACACAACCAAAGAAAATAAAAGAACAAAAAACCAAAACAATAGCAACAACAAAACAGCCCTCTGTAGTAAGAGGTTGCTATTACAGGAATCATTTTAGAAATTAGAACTTTTGAAGTGACCAGACTCATCAGTCCCCTAAGAGAAGCTCTTCTCTTTTTGTTGCATAAAAAAGTACAATTTCCCGCTCTGAGATGAACTCAGGGTTCAAATCATTACAGCTGAGGACACCCCGGCAAAGTTTAGATTTTCCATTTCTCTTGGGCTTCTTCAAGTCTCTTCTTTAGTTTCAGTTTATATTTCCTGTCTTCTTGTCCTTTCATTTTTAGGGTTTCAGATTTAAACAAAAAAACAGAAGCGCGCTGACTCAAGATCTTTTTGTGTTTCTCTCATTTTGACTAGAAACCAGAACAGACCAAATAAAATGAATGATATCACTCTGGGGTTCAAAGTGCTTTGTAGATCTAACTCTTTTCTCACAGAGGATGGTGTGTGCTGTCATATCCTTTATTCTAAGGGAAGGAGATCAAAACAGAGGAAGTTTAACTTTCATTTTAAGCACAAAACTCACGTTTCTAATTCCTTGGCTTGCGTGCTAGATACACCTGGGTTTTGAGGTCCAAAACTCTTTGGAATCTGAACCCCAAACCTTCATGTGAACATGAAGCAGCACATGTGCTGAAAATATTCATGATTAAAGAAAACCAAACCTCCCTTGCTGAACACAGAAGGGATAAAGTTCCCTTTTGGAGGTGAACAGGGGCCTGTGGCTGAGAACTATGGTCCTTGCAGCAAGACACTGTTTTGTGCTGGCTTCTTAGCATCCCCAAACAAATAAAAAATGCCAAGTTTTTAACTGAATTTGATTGACTTCTCATCGTCTTCCTTGTTTGGTTTTTTGTTTTGTTATTTTTTGGTTTGTTTTTTTTTCCTGGCAGGGTTACAAATGAAGGATCAGCCCTTTAGAGAGTGTAGCTAAAGCTGTTAAAGTTCCCTTGCCCCCTGCACTGTGAGGAGTGCTGAGGAAGAGTGCTTAGGTCTTTCTCCTAATTTCAACACCTGGGAATTATTTCCCTTATCCTGCAATTTTGACCTCTTTTCTTTTCAGTGCCACTTGCAGTCAGAAAGCAGAAATCCAGTCCCAGGGGAATATATAGGATGTTTTACATCCCAGAACAACACTTCAACACTTTGTTTAGGGACTGCAAAAGGAGGCAAGACAATCACCTGCTTGAGTGAGCTCTTTGGATGAGGCAAACAAGTGTCACTTTGTTCTCCCTTGTGCAACCCAGGCATAGACTGAGGGGGGTAAGGGAAGGTCAAGACAGACCCATGATTTAAAGGCAGGAGGATGGTTTAATGACTGAATGAGTCAGGGGCTTCACTTTCAGCTCATGCTGACACAGAGCATTATGCAGAGGGAGGCACAGAATCATGGAATCTTTTAGGTTAGAAAATACCTCCAAGATCATGGAGTCCAAACATTCCTGCAGCACTGCCAAGGCCACCACTGACCCATGTCCCCAAGTGTCACCTCCACATGGCTTTTAAGTCTCTCATGGGGTGGTGATATAGACCTGTGGTGAAGAAAATTTTTAATTTTCAATCTAAACCTCCCCTGGCCCAGCCTGAGGCCGTTCCCTCTCCTCCTGTCCCTGTTCCCTGGGAGCAGAGCCCGAGCCCCCCGGCTGTCCCCTCCTGCCAGGAGCTGTGCAGAGCCACAAGTTCCCCCTGAGCCTCCTTTGCTCCAGCCTGAGCCCCTTTCCCAGCTCCCTCAGCCGCTCCTGGGGCTCCAGCCCCTTCCCAGCTCCGTTCCCTGCCCTGGACACACTCTCTAGCGTTGGAGTCAGAGGCACGGAAAATCTCCCCTTATCTGTGCTGACAGGCTCAGACACCCAAGAGAACACTGAGTTTAACCTAAAACCATGGAGAAAGCTTCTAAAGCTAAGCAGAGAAACTAACAGTGTGAATGTGTAAGTTAGAATTATATTAAGAAAGTTAGCTTTTAGAGTTTTAGTTATATTAATAAGTGAAATACAGGATGGAGGATTGGGGACATTGGCTCGTCTTCTTTTTCTTCTTCTTCTCCTTCTTCTCCTTCTTCTCCTTCTTCTCCTTCTTCTTCTTCTTCTTCTTCTTCCTCTTCTTCCTCTTCTTTTACTTCTTCTTTGTCTCCTAGGGTTTTTGGCTAATAATAGGTCATTGGGTGGAAGACTCATTGCAGGATACAGGTGTCAGGTTATTGGGTTATTAATGAAAATAAGTTACTTGGCATTTCATTACTGGGTGAATGGACATTTAAATGGACATTGGTCTCCATTTTGTACCTTGTATATACAAGTGTATAGTGTATATAGTGTATATAGTTCTTCGCTGTCTGTGAACATGTAATATAGATAAGGAGGAATAAACAACGAAGTCTGAACTTGAAAACAGTCTCTCTGCTCTTCAGTCCTGATCCTGGCTGAAAAGAACAAGCTCACACTCCAAAAAACTTATCCTTTACAAAACAGAGTGCTCTTTACACTCTAGTAGTGCCTCAGTTTCCCCACTGTAAGGTGTTGACTGTGCTGCTTTATTCTCATCACAGGCCTTCTGAATCAAGGCAGAAATCTGCAGTGCTGAGCAACCAGCATACCAGCTGCTTCATAGCCACAGGCAAGAAAAAAAATCATCCTCTGCCTTGCTCCAGCAGCAGGAATATTGCCCCAACCCTGTCAACTGCTTTCCAGGAGCAACTGTGGTGCAAGGCCAGCAGAATGGAACCCTGGCAGCCCTCAGCATGCTTCAGTGGAAGCTGATCCACAAAACCAGGCAAACTTCCCTTCCTTTTGCTCAAAAACCAAGTTTTGGAGCTGTTGATAAATGCTGAAGCTTTAACCAAGCTCATATTGACTATTAGGAACCTCTGCCTCTTGGGCATCTTTAAGGAGTACATGAGGTTCCAAGAACCCAAATGCAACACAACTTTCTGGCCACAAACTGGTACATTCCTGCCAAAATCTTCCTCTGCTATGGCTATGGCATGCTCCAGAAAACATCTTTAAAGTCAGGCTCCCAGCTTTATGGCAAGAGCATTTAGAAGGGAACATAAACTCTGCTGACCTTCATGCTACTTCTTGGCTTGAGGAGCTGTTTCTTTTTACATCTTTCTTGCCCTACTCCCCGACTCCTTAATTAAGATCATATTTCTAAGAAAGAGGGAAATTGCTATAATTGAAACCTTCTCAGTACATTATCAGCTTTTGAGGGAGCATTTGGGGAAGGGGAAAGCAGAAGGCTTAAGGCAGGGGATGTTTGCAGGATTAAATGACCCCCTGAAGGAAGATGTCAGGGTGTGAAAGGCCAAGGAACTGCTTTTGGTCACATCAGCCTGGAATTTCCTCCTCACAAGTGCCACCAGAACTTCCCACCCACATCCAAGACCAAGCAAGGAATGCCAGAGGGCTGGCCCAAGGCAGAAATCAGCGCAGCTGACCTGTGATGCAACAGACAAATACAATTTCTCTCTCTTCACTTCCACAATGGCTGTAATAACCCTGTCCAGGAACAAGGGTACCATGCATTACACAGGCTTGAAACACAGCTGAGTATTATCAATATTACAAGCAAATAAAATCAAGGGTTGAGTAGTTGTCATGTTTTATCAATACACCATCAAGTCTCATTAATCTCCTGTCCAGCAGATGGGAGATGGATCCTCATGATATCTCAATTTTTCAAGGTAACACCTCCATGCTATAAGCTAGACTTGTAAAGAAAGGCTTGATAGGGCTTGAAGCAACATGGTCCCTGACCATGGCAGGGGCTTGGAACAAGATGGTCCTGGAAGGTTCCTTCCAACCCAAACCTTTCTACAGTTCAATGAAAAAAAAAGGCTTCTGTAGCTGCAAAAACATCAAGAATTGGTTAAATTCTGCTCATGAGTCATGTTAAGTTCAGAGGGGCAGCATTTTGGCTCTATAGTTGCATGGGGGAAACGACCAAGCAAAAGGCAAGCCCCAGGCTTCAGGGGCTTACCAAAAGAATAAGCTCAAAGCTTTTGGAAACAGGTTTAGTAGAAATAGTGTTTTTATTAGAGTCCTCCCATCCTTCCCTCCCTGGCTGGCTGACTTTCCCTGTCTTGATCTGCAGCCTGCCTGAATAACACCCAAAATATTTTCTCAATTAGAGGAGAAAACAGGAATTTGCCACTTGTCTGCCTCTATTCTGCTGCCTGTCAGCATTCAGCAAATATTTCAATCGTAGCCCTTTGCATGCTGCTAGCCCTGCTCATTTAACCTTTGGCCCTTCCCTAGGCTAATCCATCGGCCTTTACCTTCAAACCTTTACAGCCAGGGGCTGACCGCAGGATGGGCCGGCAGAGAGGGGAGGATGAAAGGGGTGTTGTGAGTGATAAGTTATGCCAGATTTCATTGCAGTTCAGGGAGGGCAAGCAGAGAGGCTGAAAATTCCTGACCACACTCCTCAAAGAATTCAGCTGCCAGCAGCTGAGATTTGCACCTCCACATCTGGGTGACGGTGAGGAAAATTAACAATTTTTAAGGAAAAAAAGAGGGAAAAGAAAACCTCCATCATCTCAGCTCTCCTTCATGTGGCTGGCAGCATCCTGAGGCAGGTACCTAATTGCCCGTGGAGCCTTTGCTCTGCTGCCTCACCCTCTCTCCTCCCTGCCTCACGTGTTGCTCAGATCAGTAGCTAACAGCTCCGCTGTCAAAAACACATGTGATGAAAATAATGCCCAGAGCGCTGCCTGTCAGCCTCAGAAATGCTTGCTCAGCTTTGATGGTGGAGGACCCCAAAATCTCTGCCCACCTGGCCTCCCGCTCAGCCGAGCATCCACTGTGGCTCTCCAGGGGCCTGTGCCCAAGCCGCCTGCTCTATGAGAAATCGCTGACCCTTCCGTCACATGGACGCTTTAATTGTTCACATCGGTATTTTGTTTCTCTCTACCGTAGACAGTTTGCTGTCAGTTATCTGTCCTTCATATGTAATTAATTGTGCTGTCTGCTGGCTCATTAGAAACAAGCTCCTCTCCTCCCCTTCCCCCTCTCCCCCAGCCAAGTCACATTATTTAGGTTAAATCATGTTTAAGTAACTACATAAATAGTAGGTCGAGTTTGCCTTTTGTCTAGGCTGAGACTGTTGCTTGGCTGCTTTCTCAAAGCACCAGATCAGGAAAATACCTATCCCTGGAAGATCTTGAAGGGAAATCCTCACTGGGCAGAGCAGCCATGCCACCCTAGGAGCAGGGGAAAGTCCTCTGAGCAGGAGGCTCGTCCAGTAGGTAACACGAAGGAGTCGTCAAACTTTAATAAGGCAGGCATAGAAGTCAGCACTGCGGAGCAAAACTCCTGCCAAGGGGATGTTCATCGTCTAGCAAGAGATAACAGTGAGAGGAAGGTGAAGATTGGCTTGGTTTGTTTTATTTTTTTCCCCTCCAGAGCTTATTGCAGCCAGCAAAATGTGCCTCAAGAGACATCACACATAACAGGTCACCCACCACCACCTCACAACTACAGCACTGAAACCCAGGAGTTGCAATGCACATGAAAGACTTCTGAGTGTTCATTCAATTAAGAACAAAAATGAGGGTTTCTGAAGTGGGCTCCCTCATTGCACTAGTTACTAAAAAAAAAAAAAGATAGAGGATGTGGGTATACAGGTTCAATCAATCTAAAAACCAAGATGAATCATCACCTTGAGCTCAAACACAACCTGCGCTGAGCTGTCTTTCAGTGTTACAGTAGTAAAAGCGAAACCCTTAAAGTTCCTTTGCTTATTTTTCTGGGCCAAATCTTTACCTCCTTGTAAACCATTTTCCTGTGCCAAAGTACCTCTAATATCACCTGATGCAAATATTTGAGGATTTAAATATCTGCTTCTATCTGGGAATAATCACTGACAGAATGAGCATGATAACGCTTGTTTCCTCGAGATTTCCAGCTTAGTTTAAGAGATTTAATCATCTGGAGGAGCTTTGGGTGAATCACCTGAACTTTTGGATACTGACTGTAGCCAAGACCTCCCATCCTCCTTGTGTGTGCACATCCTTGCTGATAGACCTGGGCTAGCCAAGTGCCTTAACTGATTGGACCAGGCTCAGCTGCCCTGGATTGCCTGCACAAAGGTTGTGAAGGGCTTCTGTGAAGACTTCCACATGAAAAGCGCTGCAGACATTTCCAGCAGTGTTATTTGAGACTAAATTACTGCTCAGGGAAACTGTTTATACCAGCAATGTGAGGCAATGAAGTTCTCTCTTCCTACCACAATCTGGGCTCTGATGATGGCAGAACAAAAGCTTTCCGGGCTGCCTGAGACCAAGGAATCTGACCAGTGACTTGGGAAGGCCACCACAAAGAGCCAGGGGCTAGTTCAGTTCTCCAGCCCATCTGCAGCTGGTCCTCTCCTCCACAGGGAGGTTTAGAAAGGATGGGGGCCACTAAAACTGCTTTATCAAAGACATTCAATCTAAACTTGCTGCCTGGGCTTAATACAGCTGCTGGTCTGCCAGGAATATGTGCTGCTGTTGAGCTGAACCCCACAAAATGGCAGTCTGGCTTCCCAGCTCGCTCTCCTAACTCTGCCTGTGCTGCTGCAGGAGACCATACCCCCACCACCTTGTCTGATTTTAGACAGACAAAAACATAAACTAGCCACAGCTTGGTTCCTCAGAAACACACCCAGCTTTTAGGTGATGTTGTATGATTAATAATATGTGTTTTAAAAAAATAAAAATGTTCTCAAGAAGGAAAGGGGAAAGGAAGGAAGAAAGAAAAATATGCACGAGTGGGGGAAGGGGGAAAAAGGACAACAATCTGAGACTTTCAATGGGAATGTCCAAAAATAACACAAACAGGATCTCCCTGCCATCTGCTTCGATTCTCTCTGAATGGCTTTCAAAGCAAAAAGCCTTGCCAAAACCTGACAAACAAAGCACTGAACATCAGTTTTAATGGAATACCAATACTGTGCTCCCTCTTCCCCCCTTTTTGCTTCATAGACACACACCTTCCACACCCCTCCAGCTGCCAAATAAATGACACTATGCAAAAAAATTTGCTTCGGTTACGAAGCTGAATAAACAAGAAATAATTTTGCAAGTGGTCCCATATGTCTCCGCTTCTCTGCTTACAATGGACACTAATAAGATTTGCCATAACTAATTCTTTCTTTCAGCCCACTACCCTATTCTCTAACTTTAAAAAAAAACCATTCTGCATATCCATATGCATTTTTCTGCAAGTTTCACACAGTTGAAACACAGGGGTTTTAATGGTGAAGCCTACCCTCCACAGCACAGACATTTTCAACTTAGTTTAGGCTTTTCAGTGACGCTTAAACATGAGTTTTATTTCAACCTAAAATGAACAGAAGAATGTTTGTCACTTGTTTTGTTTGATTTTCTATTCTCATTTTTAAAAAGGGATGTCTAAAGGGGTTGATGAGAAATGGGGATGCAAAGGAGAGCTGCAATCTTAACACCAAAGGCAGTGTGTTAGTGCACATGAAGCAGAAAATCTTGACTCCAAAAGCAATGTGCTAGCACATGTACAACAGAAACAAAATTCATTGGCTGCAAAACCCAGCAACTCTCCTGTGCTTCCTTTCAGCCCAGCTAAGCAGACCAAACTTCTTCCCTGTTTTGTTTTGTTTTGTTGTGGGTTTTTTTGCTCAGTTGGTTAGTTTTTTGTTTGTTTTTTGTTATTGCTTGAGCTTCTTCCAAGATTCACATCTCGCCTGGCAAATTTAAGAAGCAAACGCAAAACGCTTAAATCCACACTTCCTTGGTGCACTTTGTTCCGTCTGCTCCCGGGATATTTTTATGCACCAGGAGCACACCTTTGCCAGCGCCTACCGACCTTTCTTTTGCTTTTCTCCCTCAAAAACATCTGAGGCCTAAATTACTTGAACAAACAAAGGAGATCTCCCTCCCTCTCTCCCCCGCTGCCCCTCCTCCTGCGGCGCACAAATGGCCTCACACCAGACGGGACGGAGGGAGGGCTCCCAATTACACCTCTTTATTAACGAGGGGCCACGGCGGGGAAGGCACAGCAGCAGCGTGGGGTGCAGACCGTGGCTGCTGCCTCCTTCCTGTCACCCAAACTGCAGAGCAGAGGTCACGAGCAATCTGCTGGGAAGGAGCCCCGGAGCGAGAGCTTTGGCCCCGCTGCCGCCCACGGTGGGTGGGCATCGCTGCTCTGCCCGCGCCGGCACATCTGGGAAAGGCTGGCAGGAGGAGCCCGTGGGGAGCCCTGCTGTTCCTTGTGGACAGGGGGATGTGGGGCATGGTGGGAGAACGACTGATCCAACCAAGCTGCGGGGTGGGAGCAGGGGTCCTTGCGGCAGCTGGGGCGGTGGGTGGTGGGATGCCTTCTCCGGTGGGCCTGGGTGAGACACGTCTGTCTGCCTCAGTTTTCTGCTTCAAAACCTTAGAAGAGAGCTGAGAACCTGCGTTCTTTTGTAGCATTCAGAGGTGACATGGTCTGAAGTTGTCTCTGCCCGTGGCAGGGGTTTCCAGCCCAAATCATTCTATGATCTGTAACAGTTACAGGGCACTGCCTTCAATTTTCTGAAAGTACCATCCATCATCTAAGTCCTTTTTCCCTGTCTTAGTGGTGATTCATTTTCTTGTTCTACTAGAAAAGATAGGAAAGTGTTTTTTGATGGTCAAAATCAAAACCCCTTCGTTGTCTCCTGTTTCAGCCTCAGGCCACCTTTTGCATTCACCCATCAATGCTGTGGTATCACACCTGATGGCAAGCTTTCTGAGCCCCTTGGGCCTCTTATTTACCCATCAGACCCTCTCCAGCACTGCCTGCATGGCTGTCTCCATCTGGCAGAGCCCAAATCCTCCTTTCTCCTTACCTCACTGTTTAAATTCCTCTCCCACTGGGCTGCTGTCTTTTCCTCAGGAACAAAGGTCCCATGAGCAAACACTTCTACCCATCTGTGTCCAACAGCTCTGATAAAACAGCTCCCCTTACTCCAAAAGGTCTCCACAGTTTTTCCCCAGACCTCATAACACATTTGTCCTTTCTGACTCCCACCCTACTCTCAAAACTATATTTGGTCACTTTGTCCAGGCTTTAGGCTTTGTTATTGGCGGACCTTCATGCTACCTGTGGTCCTTGTTGAGTCTCTTTGGTGTCAACCTGTATCTGTTCTCACACAAATGGCAAGTCTGTGGGCAGGCAGTCAAGATGCAGAGAGAAAAGGGGGCTATAAGGGGAGCATAAAGCATTGCTACTTTTTCTAACCAGGATTAACACATGGTTTTTAAACAAGGGGACTCCCTTCCCAGCTGACAGCAGCAGCTGCAACTTCTGACTTGCTCGCAGAGTGGCAGGGAATCGAATCAAAGAGAAAAGAAGAAAGAGGACAACCCTTCCTTGGGGAGTAGAAAACACAATGCAAGCTATACTAAAATCCCTGAAAATACTGGCTTGGTTTTAGGTCAGGCTCTCGTTCCTCCTTCTGTCCTGTGTGCCCCCACCCCCTCACACACACCCCACTCAACAAAGGGAAATTGGTATTTTTCAAAAATCTTCTGAAAGCCAACCCAGCAGATGGTTCTTTCCAAGCTGGGGAGGAACAAAAAGAAAAACCTGCCAGGATACACATCACTGAGATGTGACAAAGATGGGCATGGTGGCTGGCCTTTGACCTGGGGATTTCATAGGTCTATTAAACCATGTGTCCAAGATGGACTGAGTCGACTTCTATCTCCAGCACACAGCTGCTGTACCCCACAGGCTCGTGCTGAGTATATTACATTAAGTGAGGTTAGACAGACTGAAAAGAGACAGGGTTTCCATCTTCCACCTTTTCAACAATCCTAAGCGTCAACATCTAAGCAGGTCTAAGTGAAATTCAGTGGCCAAATTAATGTGTAGATACTAAAAGATTATTTAGGGAGTAATTTGCAACAGTCCTACTTTACCAGTCTTGCATATATATCAGTGAACTCCAGCAAATGCAGAGACCAAGAGTAAATCACTGCCAGTCCTTCTATCACACTCAAATGCCTCAGGTTAGCATCTGACTGTGTATCACATGCTGTCCTCCTTTTTCGTTAAAATAATGTGAACAGCCAAATTCCCACTCTCTTCAAGTGCACCCCAATTACAGTCCAAGGACCAAAGGACCCAAGCTGGCTCCAAGGATGAAGCCTGGCTGGATTATGCAGCTGCCAGCCAAAGCACAGGGAGCAGCAAAGGATGCGCTGTCCTCCCACAGAGCCGCCCTGTCCTTCACCAACTCCCAAGGAGCAGTCCCCCAGTGACTGGGAACAGCTCCTCCCCATGCCCAGAGCTGATGGCCTAAGGACAGATCAGTCCCTCCCCATTACCCTCTCCCCATTTCCTCCTGTGATGGCTGTGCTGTAGTCACAGAAGCAAATATGCTTTCCTCTCCTTGCTCCCACTTTGAATCAGGAATGTCATTACAAGTGGTGCAATGGAATTAGGGCCAGAGAGAAAAAAGGCTGGAGGGTATTTGTACTGCTGATTACATAAATTATTGAAAAGTATCCTATGGAAAGCAAGGGGCTGTCTTTGGGAAGAGAACGTCACAAGCTGTGTGCTGGTAGACACAGTGTCAGAAAATGGACAGGACAAATTCATTATCTCCATCCAACCTGCACATGACATGGGATATAAGAACCAAAATATCTTGTCAGTCCAACAGCGCCAGCTCCCAGTGGAAGATGCAATAAAGAAGTGCCTTCAAGCTCCCTGTTAATGCAGATTAGACAGGTGACTAATGTAGGGACTGTCCCTGCAGCTGAATAGACCATGGTGGGAGGCAGAAATGAGGGCTGATCAAGACCTTGATAATGCTGCTCTCCCCAGTGGAAAAATAAATCTGCCTCAGGTCTATTTTTCTTAGTCTTAAGGGTGACCTTTCATCAAATCACCCACCTGGGAATACAGCAGGTAAAATTTTGGTGGAGCTACCCAGGCTGACACAATGTTCTACTGAGGAGCATGGGGGACTACTGATAAAAGCCTATTTAGTAATCCCAGTGTAAGTTCTACCTTGTAGGTATGAGGAAACTGTTTCCTACACATGCTCCTGGGAAATGTTTGCCAACCACATTACAGAAGTGCCTTCTCACAGAAGCACCAGCTAGGGAAGCAGTGACTCGCCCTGCAGCCAGGCAAGGGTGTGATTGTGGTGACTCATTGAAGTCCAGTTCTTGGCTCTGTCCTTGTCAGAGTCCTCACAGGGGACTCTGGAGAGAGGGGCCCAGGTCCTCTGGCTCATTTGCTTGAGCCACCACATTCCTTCCTTCCAAAAGTGAGAGCATTGGGCAAGTCAGAATTACCCACAAATCCCCTCAGGATGAAAGATTCTCATCTTTCAGCCATGTGGAGGGAGAGTGGCTCGCATGAAGTTAGGGTGCTGCAAACTACTGAAATTCCCCAATGAACCACCCAAGTTTATAGTGGTAAAGTTTTTGTAACACCTGATGTCAATAAAAAGATACCATCTCTCTCTGCAAACCTTGCCACCCAGGTGAGAGAGAGCCATGAGAAACTGATGGGAAGATAATGAGTCCTCCAGTAGATATTCCTCATTCAACTCTTACCACATTTTAGGGTTTATGGATCAGAAGGGATTATTAAGGGCATCTAGGTCAACTGATTGCATGCTGGCTCCAGAACTCCACCCCCTTATTTCTGCATCCAGTCGTAGCTCTTCCCTGAGATAAGTTTTATTTTTAGGTGAGGAGTGAAGATGCAGGGAGTTAACCATTTTGAAACAAACTGATCTGCTTAAATGACAGCTAGAAGAGGACTGGTTTCCAGAAGGGCTCTGCACTCAATGCTTGGAGATAGGCTACCTCTGGGAGACTCTGTTGTGTCATGTTTAAGCAACCACAGCTCAGTGAAAAAGGTCTGAGAGTTAACCTGGCCTGGGACAGGTTCCTTGAGTGAGTCACTTAATTTCATTGCTTTATTTCATATTCTCTTCTAAGAGACAAGATGGTTCCACTTATCCTCCTCTCTACAGAACTAGTGCAATTCCTGCAGGAAGACAGGCTCTCCTGATGCCTTCCTTTGTACAGGACCTGCCAACAGTAGACATGGTAGCACACCTTAAAAACCCCGCTTGATTCTGCAAACTCAGTGTGGTTGACTGTCTTATCTTGAATGACCATGGCCTCACCTTCAGCTAACCCATCTTGGTTGTAATCCAAGCCAGATCTCAGGTATACATCTGCAGCCTGTGCTAAGACACCTTAGCCCTCATGCTGTTCATTTCACTGCTAGCCCACAGCTCCAAGAAAAAAAGAAAAAATAATCACAAGATGTTTGGACTGATACTTTGTCCAGTCTGGAGAAGCAGAGTTTGTTGTCCATTGTTTGTTGAAGCAGTGTCATGCTACTGGTACATGCACTATGGCTTGAGAATTCCTTTCCTCATAGCAACCACCTGCAGCTCAGAGTCCAAATATAACCACGATGTAGAAATAGCACTTTATGTCCTGAAATGAAGAAGCCAACAGCCGCTGGCCTAACTCATGTTAGAGGTCACGGCAAGAAATGGAAAATAATGCTCTTGTGAAAACACATCTAACTGGACTCATCCTCGAGGGTCACATCTGAAATGGAATCATTGTAAGGTCCAAGAGTTGGAAAAGTCTCAGCATTAAGAATCAAAACAATTCATGTTTATTCTGGATATTTTTAGACCAGTTTCCTAAGGAAACAAGGCTGACATGGTCACACTGTGTTTGTGTGAATGTGAATGCACGCACAAAATCCTTGCCTGCCTGCACAATCCTCTCTCCTCAATGATTTTTGAATATTTTGTCCAGTTTTGATGAAATGTGATGCAAAATTACAATCTTTGGGATACAATACTCGAACATGTTTTGCTCCAATTGTTCTCTGGCCAGAAGAAAGTGTACTCTGAGAGGTTCATTCATCACTAGTCACCAGAGAAGACACATAGGAGGACAGTGGCCAGAAATCAACTTTCACGGGTGTCTGTTCTCTTAGAAAAAACAAAAGACAAGCTGAGGGCACCAGGTAAAAACATGCTTTCCATACAAATGAATGAAGATGGGGCCATCACTTACTCCCACTGGGCAGGCAGGAGAATGGGGCCAGCAAGAAGCACATCTGGGAGTGAAACATGGGAAGAATTAGACCTGACCTGAGGGGGCTAGCTGTGTATGAAAAAGGAAGTCAAGATGAGAAGTCTGTAGGTAAATCAGAAGGTATCTGTGGTCAGGCATGCCTGGAAGGGGAGAGGAGGAAGCACCACAGGCAAAAGCTGATACTGGAAGAACATGATCATGTACATGAAGGACTGAGACACCCCAAAACCTCTGCAACTGAAAACACAACCTGTTTGCAGGCCTGGGTGTGCATGCCAGCACATCACATCTCCATCTCTGCTAGCCTGGAGGCCATGGTGCTTTCAAAACCACAGACGTGCACCGACTTGGCCAAGAGTTTGCACCCTCTCCTCCTGCAGTCTGGGGCTAAGGACCTCGTCCCGGATCCCCAGCTTCCTCCACTTGTCCCTGTTGCTTCCTTGCAGCATCTCCTCAGTCCCAACACCAGGTCTGTGGATATTTTGTCATGGTTTGAAGGGAAAGATACAGCACAAGTAAACAAGGAAATGTCACAGAAACTCAGCTGTGGGAGGGAGAGATTGCTGCAAACAAAACCTGTCCTTAACACCGACAGCTTCCCCAAGCCCTGGTCATATGGCAGCTAATCAAGTACACCAAGTCTTCCTTGTTTGGCACTTTGTGTTCAGCAGAAAAATCCTGCTTACATTTCCTCAGCCCGTTCCTTCAGATGGGCTGACAGATGTTTTCTCCTTTAGAATCCACTTGATTAGATAAAAAAAAAATCACAATTCTTTGGGAGCAGACAGAACTGAGGAATGGGCATCAGCTGGCTCAGGCAGAGCACTGAGCTGGAAAAGACACTGTGCCTTATTCCTGTCACAAGATATTCAGATATCTAGGACATGATGCAAGACAGACACTTCTTCAGCAAGTTTTGGAGGAGAAGGAAGGGTTAAAAGCTGGGATCTAGCCCTCCAGCTCTTCGTGGAGAGACTTTGAACCACCTTCAGGTGGGACCAGCGTCCTCCAGATGGCTGTGTGGGGGATCAAGATGACTCAGTTTCCAATGTGAGCACCTCAGGTGCCTTCATAGACCAAGATGAACCTAAGTGGTTCTCAGCTCCTAGAAAAAACTGGTTTCTGCAGTGAAGAAATTAATTTCTTCACAAAAACAAGCAAACAAGGAAAACAACCTAAAAACAAACAAATAACATTCATTCTTTTTCTTTTTTGGTGGTGAGCTTAAGATACCTGAGGCAGGAGACCACCAAACTCCAGCTGTTTCATTTGTGCCTTCAACAACACTGTAGAAAGAAAAGCTAGCCTGGAGGGAACCTGGGATGACTATCAAAGAGCTGAGTCTGTGTAGCTTTGCACCCAAGCGTGTGTGTGGAAAGGCTGAAAATGCCAGGAGCCTCGTGCCTGTTAGAGCAGCTCTGCATTGATCTCTCAGCTGCTCAAGAGCCAGTTTCACCCTGGAGGCAGCTAGAAGAGCACTCCTCCATGGTTTTGGCACTTCTGGGGCTCTACCACTATACCATAACCTTGAAAGAGGCTGAGCTCTACTCTGCTGGTGTGAGCTCCGGGTACCTGCCTCAAGCATCACGCAGAGCTGCCTCAAGGCTTTACTAAGAAAGAACAGAGACTAAACCAGCACAGAAGCAGGTCCAAGCTGAAGGGACTGTGCATGTTCCATCCTTTGGGGAGTGGGGGAGAGGGAGGGGAAGAAAACAAAGCTGTAAATCAAACCCTACCACTTCAAGCAGGTACGACTAACATGCGAATGCCTTCTTTTCCTCCCTAGGCCACAGGGAGAAAGCCCTTCCTTCAACCCTCTGGGCCACGTTTGGGATCCTAACAGGAAGAGCTGACTCAGATGACATCTTGCACAGGGATGCCCCTAGCAAAGTGGGATAAGCATGCATAGTGAGCAATTGGATGATCATGCTCACAAATCACCGGGGAGATGAGTCTGGCACAGGGGTAATCCAGCGAGAGCTGCGAATGCACACGAGAACCTGGAGGGAAAGTGCAATGTGCAGTCATCAATAAAAAGAAGGGGGAAGGGGAGGAGGGGGAGCACTTGTGATTTCCTGTGGAAAAAGGCATGCAATGATGCCTTTTCACTGGTCGTAAAATCACGAGCCAGACACAGTCAGGTGGTAAAAAGGGGTCACCTGTCCCAGGATCCTTAAGCGTGCAATTCGCCAGGTGGAAAATGCCGAAGATGGACCCGCAGCATAAAATGTACACAATTTTTATGCGTTTAGCAAATTAGCATATCTAACAAAATCCCCTGTTAGAGACAACAGTGGTGAGGTAATTCCTTCCCAGTTCAACCTTCTTTGAATTCCCCTTCTTTTAGAAAAGAACTAAACTTTGTTTATGAAAATGTGCCTTGGGAAGCTTGGCCTCCCCAAGAATCTAACCTTGGACCCCCAGCTTGGAGCCACTAGGGAATTTATTTTGTCTTTCTGTCTAATAGAGTAGGTGAAATGTTAGTTTCAAATCTTATGATAGACTACAGAGCTACAAATATATGTGTAAGGAATATAGAAATATAACAGAAGAATATGAAAGAAAGAAAGGCAAAAGTTGATTCGGCATCAGCAATGATAAGAGCATGTGATTGAGAGAGTCTTCAAGGAAAGGTGAATCACCAGAAAAAGTTGCATATGTGGGGCAGTGAAAAGGAAGACTGTGAATTGAATTTCAAGGGGGAAAGTGTTACAAGTGCTTCCTGCAGAGAAATGGAAAACACCTACAGAAACTCGGAGAAAAAAAAAGCTAGAAAATCCAAAGATAGTTTCCTCTGACTACACACAAGGAAGCTTTACTTCCAATTGACTTGCTGCTGTGCTTATCTCTCAGCAATAAAATGCATTCACCCATCCCAAGCTCTCAAAAACCCTAGTGCAGTAATAATTACAAAACCACAAGTTTGTATCCTCTGAAGGACGTTATGCGTATGATGAAAGCTGCAAAGAACCTTTGTCAAGCTGTGCCTAAAGAAAGAAGGGGTGGAAAATTTAGTTTTTACAGGCATAATAGAATAGGAAAAAAGCCACAAAAAACAAATGCAAGGAAGGGGGAAAAATGGAAAAAAACAAAACCAGAGAAGTAACTGTTCATCTGGGACTTGTTAAATGCTACATGGCAGGCAGGGAATGCTGATAGGTTTCTTCATTGCATTTGGTGCCACACTTTCAGTATTCTTCCAGACTGATAACATGGTTCCTTATGTGAAGGAAAATGCACTTTTGGTGTTGCTGAGGTGGTTGACTTCACTACCTTAGTGCAGGTGAGAGCAGCAGCTGCAGGGCTTGCCAGCCTGCCAGCAGGACATCCTCTGGGCTCCTGGCTTTTCTCTTCCCTCCCTCTCCAATCAGCCTAAATGAAATTGAGCTATTTGTGGGTTTAGAAGTGGCAACGGTTCAGCCCGCTCCATCCCCAGGTGCCAAAGGGTTGAAACAAGAGAAAACTCTTACAGAACATTTGTGCACTTTCCAATTGCCACACAAGCAGCCAGAGAAACAGACCAAGCTGTGATTCAACTTCTGAGCAGCCCCGGGAAAAGGGTTAGGAAACTACCCTTACTCTTTTGTTCAAGTAAGGAAAGCCGATGTGAAACTTGGCATGGTCTGGACTTGAAAAAAAACCCCAAAAGTTGTTGGGTTGCAGCCAGGCATTCAAGCCAGCAGAGCAGAGGTTCCCAACACTGGTAGTCTCTCATCCTCTGCCTCCCTCCCCACTCCAGGGCATCAGCAACTGCACCCAGCAAGATCCTCTCCTGAATTCCCTCCCCTCCCATTCAGGATCGCATAACATCCCTGAGGCGATTGCTCACACGGAAAAGCAACATGAGGAAAGTATTTAATGCATGTTTATGTCTTTTAATATAGTGTAGCAGCTGGAATCAAAGGCAAAAACCCCGGGCCTCAGCACACGAGCATCGTGGCTCTCCACAGAGTCCCCTTCTAATCACCGCTGCTCTCTGGACCACAGCTTTAGAAATCAGGCACTAACCCCTATTGCCTAATTAGCAAAGCAGTGTAAAGCTTAGGAACAGGCATATCTTCTTCCTCCCTAAGTGGCCACTGAATAAATGCTATATCCCTAGTTCACAGTCCCTTTTTACATTGCTGGCATTACCAGTCCTTTGTGTACCCACATGCTGTTACTTAAATTGCTTCCATGTTTTCATTACTTGCTCTCTGTGCTGTGTGTATTGAAACTCCTGCAAGATTGCTGAAGTGGTATTTCAAAGCACTGGGGACTGCTAGAGATGTAGCTGGAAATATTATGCAACAAGCTAAGGGGATTTTTCAAGTCCTGACAGAGTTTGCATTTCCTCAGGGGAAAAATAAATTTGGGTGCTACTCCATGATGTGCAGGACAACCACTCCCACCCACCAGAGGAGCAGGAATGGCACTTGCAGCTCAGTCTGTGTATATTCTCTGTATCCATGAGCAAGGTGGTAAACCCAAATAATGCTCCCATGCGCAAGGGAAATGTGTACATTGGGCCAAACTCTCCTGGCAAAAATCCATAAAAGACAGTGGATTGATGCCAGCTGAAGGTCTGTCCCGCTTTTTAAATGTGTTGTTCCCTCCTTCTGCTGCCAGGAGCTGTTTTTCTGGAGCTTGTGCTGATTAAAGCAACAGGCAATCAAAACAGCCTAACGCTGAAATTTCAAAACCGCCAAAACCATTTAAATGTGACAAATCGCTTTTTTATTTTTTCCACAACCACTACTGCTGCTCTCAATAGTTCTGCAAGTAAATGCTGAGAGTTCCTGCATGCTCTGTTCACACAGATAGACCAGAGAGCTACGTCTCCATGCAAGTTTCAACTTGCTGTTTCCTCCTAGTTATCTTTCCCCCAAAAAATTTCTATTCTCTCCATGGTGCACATAGACAGACCACACGGTACAGGTAGACATTGGCCACAGAAGAAATCATTCCTCAAGCACTGGAACTTTTTTCCCCACTCACTCCCAGCCTTCCTTTCTGTAGTGCCTTTGATCACCCCCTGATGCGAGCTGTTCACAGTCTGATCCTGGGACCCCACAGCCGAGGCGCAGGCGTGTGTGAAATACCCCCGGCTGCAGAGACATAGGTTATTCCCCGTCCTGGAGATGCTAGCTGTGGGTCTCCAGGCATCACATCCCTCGAGATCACAGCACTGGGGTCTTCCAGATCCCTGCTGGGGACATCTCTGCCGCAGCTGTGGCTCAGCAGCTGCCGCATGGCAGCCGTTGGGTGTTATGCTAATGGAGCACAGGGGCTGCAGCCTTCTCCCCATCTGCTCAGAGCACCCACCTGCTGGGTGCTGAGATTTTGTTGTTTGTTTTAATGACCAGATTAGACCAGCGTTGACCCAAAGTGCTCCCAGCTTGAGAACAGGGTGTGTGTGAGCACAGCCCCAGCCAGCTCCGACCTTGGAGCACAGGTGCAAGCTGGATGCAGCCGTGTCTGAGCTGAGATCTGTTTCTTTCCAGCTCCTTATCCTCCTGCAATTAAAGTCATCACCCTGAGCATAACCGTGCTACAAGGTGCTTTATTTCTGCTATTGTTCCTACTGAGTTTGTTTGGTTTATGTTTGGTTTTTGTTTGGGTTTTTTTTCTGCACGTAACTTCCTTATGCTTAACTTTATTTATTCAACCTTTTGGATGT
The DNA here is from genome assembly GCA_013399455.1 of Anthoscopus minutus. Taxonomy (NCBI): domain Eukaryota; kingdom Metazoa; phylum Chordata; class Aves; order Passeriformes; family Paridae; genus Anthoscopus; species Anthoscopus minutus. Next base: position 118,579 of record VWYI01003436.1, read on the forward strand.
CCACACAGAAAAGAACACACCTTCCATGCCCATTAGGCTGGGTGAGAAACAGAAATGAAGGCCCTGTTTTTGTGCAGTCTCTATTCTCCACAGTCCATGCATGGTAGGTAGGGGTTTGCAGTTCCTTTTTTTCCCTCTACATAGCTATGAAAGGATTGCTTGTGACACCTTGGCTGTCACTGAGCATAGTCTCATAAAACTGCTGCTTCCCCTGAGACTTCTACAAGCATTCAGGGAGGACAGGAAATTGAAAAGGACAGGACATTGCTTGGTGCTAAGAAGGCAGCCTACCCTTTTCAATAGGTGGGAAAATCCCTTCTCAAAGTGTTATAGGGCCAAACCTCTGCTGTGTTAAAAGGAGCTACACCTTTCATGGCCATGCACTACATCATTTAAAACATTATGAGAAAAAAAAAGTCCCCCTTAAATGTTATGGGGGGATTTTTTGTTTGTTTGTTTGTTTTTAGGTTCAGAAGAAGTAAAGAAATTTGTAAGAAAAATACTCCAAAAGTGAGTGATGTTAATCTCCCTGGGCTCTGCCTTGAGGCAGTGGGAAATGTTGATGCTTAAAAAAGTGATTTTGAGTCATGAAAATTTCTAAGTCAGTCTGTCAAGGAGGATTTCTCCAGGAAGAGGTGGTGGCAATTATCCTCCTTAAGGATAATTCACACAGCCCTTTGAGCACCCATCCTGTGCATAAGGTATGGGAGAAGAAGGATCAAAGTTGCATGAGCAGGAAAATCAAGCCATAACCTAAGCCCTAATCAGAGGGTGCCTAAATCCTGGATCAATTTGTCCAGGTTTTGGAGGCACCTGTGCATATTTTATCAAATCTGGGCTCTGTCTGAGCTCATCATGAAGCCCACATGTTACTAAGGAGGATAAGTATTTTTACTATGACCTGACCAAACATACTTGGGTAATTCTTAGGACAGAAAATACCTGTAATCCAAAAATTTGTGTCCCCAGCAGTGCTTCTTAATACACTCAAACTAAATTTGACACTATAGTAAGTGTTATTATTAAGTATTAATTAATTTTACTGCTTAGTACAGAAAAATCAAGCCAACAGTAAATCAAAAGGGTGCTCCTGAAAACAAGCTCACACGAAGAAATTATTTTCTTTCTTTTCACATCTTTGAGTAGGTGAAAAAACAAAAAAATGTTCCATTTTTCCCAGACTTAAAGTACCAAAAATTTCTCCGCAGAAGGATATTTCAAGAAAATTATATGCATCTGGAAGAAAATGAGACTTATAATGGAAGTATTTTCTGTAGCATAACTATAGTGCTACTCATACAATGCTGTAATCAAGAATAATGGAGCCCATCACCCAGAATACAGGAATGAATTCAATTGTTCACCATGCACATACCTCTATTTTAAAAATGCAGTTGAATGCTTTAACTGCCAAAAGGCTTGAGCATTAGTGCTCAGGCAGAAAGCAGTTTAGAAGTGGGCTCCTTCATTTCTCACTCTTGTAATCATTAATCTCAGAACTCAATTACATGCAAAAATAGAAGAGGCCTGGTTGAACTTTTGATCTCTTCTGAATTGGTTCATCTGAAGGATAGTTCAAGATCAGTCCCGATACATATGTGGCAGTGCAGGATGATATTTGTCCTGTGCTGCTCCAAGGCCAAATCTTGCAAAGGCTATGCCCTAGACACAAATTGTTTGAGAGGATTCATTCCTCCCCTCTCCCCCTGCTTCTCAGAGAAACTGGAAATATGTAAAATAATAGGACCTACCTTCTTTTTGGAGTGTGATCTGTCCTCCTCTTTAGCTGCTTTGCTATTTTTCCCAGTTCTGGAAAGCTTCTGCTCCCCAGACTGCTTGATGGTGATTTTGATCTCAGGAGGGCAGATATAGTTCTCCAAGTTCTTTGGGGGCTTCTTCGCTCTCTTGGTGGTCTGGATCTTTAGTTTTAAACTCCCCTCTGTGAAGTTAGCCTCCTTGATGGAAAACTCCTGCTCCTCCAGGCCATCTCCCGCCACCCATTTCTCACTGTCCGCATTGGAAGTGGAATCCACGTCTCTTCCGGAACCAAGCTCATCCTCTTCCTCAGGCTCCAGCCTCTCACTGCTCACCGGGAGCCCTTTCCCCGCGCCTGATGAAGGCAGCATCGTCTCCCCTGCACAGCCTGGGACAGGTGAAGGCTTCGTAGAGGTGACAGCAGCTGGCAGAAAATCTGCCTCGCCTCCCCTTTGCCGGGAGCTGCTCAAAGTCTCTCTGGGCTCCATGGCAATACCACAACGCCCTGGAGTTTGGTCGGAGGGAAGGGGAGTACAGGAGGGGTTGAGGGAAGCAAGGGCGGATGTGATCCCAGGGAGAGAATGGCAACTGTCCACCAAATTCAATGTCCCGGTCACCCAGAGGCTGCAAGATGCTCAGAAGAGACCAAATGTGCCACTGTCAAAAAAAAGGAGAAAACAAAAAAAACAAAAACAAAAACAAAAGAAAAAGAAAAAAAAAAAGAGGAAGTTAGCACATACACACATATATCGAATGAGTGCACAGGGCAGACTCAGGCTTCCCCTGCAGCATCTCAAGGGTTTTCCTTAAAGCAAGTGGGAAATCAAAATGGGAGCCAAGGCCCCATTTGTGAGGGATGGATCTGGCATCACAAAGCAATGAACAGTAGCCATGCTTACAGGAGCAGGAGACAGAAATACACCACAATTTAACATGTATTGTTAAATTGATGACAATGAATATATATTAAAAAACAAAACAAAACAAAACAAACACCCAAACTATTGTCTAAATGCAAAAGTTTTGAACTCAACTTATGCAATGCATGAGTGGACAGACGGCTCTCCACACCCATGAACCTTCTCATTACCTCGACTTGCTCACTGTCACAGGGCTTCCAGAGGGGGAAAAGAGTAAACTCAGACACTTGCCTTGGGTTAAACAATAACCCAGTGATCAGGGCACAGAAAACATGGTACTGCCCTCTGAATCAGCAGCAGAGTTTCAAACTCTATTTCTTCGCTTCCCAGGTGTGAGACAGACATGTCCCTGGCTGCCAGCTATTCTGAGGGGAGCCCTGCTTTGGATGAATAATTCATTAGAGACCAACTGCAGCCCAAGATGCTCTATGGGATACTGGAACTGCAGGAGGAGCTACCCGGGCTTCTTTCAGGGCATGTCAGAGCCCCAAGCATTGAGGTGCATGGAGGAAAGCTAAACCCAAGGTTTTCCAAAGCTCCTTGTGCCGTCAGGTACCACTGTTCTGTGGAAAAGCCTTGGGCTGGATGAGGCATACACTGTGCTCTCAACCTCGTAGATTTTATCTTTCTTCAGAACATCAGAGATGGAACGCTTTGAGGTGGAAACACTCCTGCTTGGTACCTCACAAAGTTAAAGGGAGAAGCTGAGAGTGCTCTGTTGAGGCAAAAAATGTATTGCCCAAAGACATCTTGTTAAAAGTAATACCTATAGGGTGTTTTAAAAGGCATTGAGGTGCTTCATACACCCTCCCTAAAACCCTCCTGTTGCCACCCCACATACACACACTCCTCTAATGGCAAGCCAATTTTGGCCACAAAATTAGCAGAAGAATCCACAAAAGTGTAAGCCTACAGAATTAGTGAGAGAAATAAATATATTTTTTGCTACTTTAGGAGAAACAACTCGCCAGTGGATCAGAGGAATAAGACTTCTGGCAAATGAAGAAGGAAACAAGAAGACACTGCCAGGAGTGCTGGGGGTGCAGACTGGCTCTCTCAGGAGTAGCTCCCTGCTAGATTAGCTCAGCTACACTTGACCAACTGCCATCAAGATCCTAGCACAGCCAGGGATTTCCCAGGTCATTTTTGGCAGCAATATGCCATAGAGGAAAAACCAAAAATTATCTAGCTGGCTATCACCAAATCAGAACAACAGTGCATTACTGTAAAGCGCAGCTCGCACAGAAGAAACATATATCCCTGTAACACTGCCTTCTTTTTTGCTTTTTGAAGGTGCCTTGCAGGAGCTTGAAATTCAACAAGTAGTAAAAGGTGTCTCTTATTAGTTATAGATCCACATTTGCACTGGAGTGTGGCCATGTGTCACTTGTCTAATCTGGGCATGTATGGCTACTAGTGGAAAATCCTAAGCACCCTAGAGCTCCAAGAAATCACTAGGGGACCTCCATCCGGGCCCCAGCAGACAAATTCAGATAAAGCTCCCATAAATAGCACAAGCTGACAACCCAATCAGAAAAAAAGGAAAAAAAAAAAAAAAAAGAAAGGAAGAAAGAAAAAAATTAAAGAGAACCTGGAGTTGCCATCTGGCCTTAGGGATGGTGTCTGTAGCTTACAGGAGCAGGAGATAGAAATAGACCACAAAAACACTTATACTTAAGTTGCACATCTCCTGGCTGTAGTGGAGAGGCTCATTTCCCAGAGCTGGTGTCACTGGTCTCATTGGAGGTGATCTTGAGGAGCTAACAGATCTGAGGTCTCATGCATGCCTGCCCTGACTCACCCTGGGGTCAGCGAGTCTCTCCAGTTCACCTCTGAGAAACAAGGATCACACATCCTTCAAACCCATTGTAGAGTGGGTTAGTTAATGCCCTTACCCAGTTTTGAACCCAAACCATGTGGTAATTGCTAGTTACTAACACAATTAGTACATGAAAGCTACCCAGTTTCGAGGAGCTCCTCCACCTAATTGACTGACTTTGCACCTTGCCTCTCCTGGTGCCTGTGGAGGTGATGGGAGCTAGAAACACCTTCCTCTTCCAACCAGCCCAGTCAAGGAAAAAAAAAAAATCCTCTTATTCATCTGCCATTTTACATTGTTAATCTAGGTGGAGAGGGACACAATGTACACACTCTCCTGGGCTGCAACACAAACACAAGGTGGTAAAAGCTCCGTGGTGCAGCATTCCAGGGAGTTACCGCTCTGGTATGCATGCATGTACAATGGGCACTCTGTGCCGGCCTCCGCCCACAGGCTTTTAACCTCTCTCACTGCTGGCTGCAAAGAGCAGGCTCTGGAGCAGCTTGGCAGGATGAGCCTGCAGCCACTAAAGGTGCAAGGAAGGGACATCTGCCACTGCCATAATGAACCAACCTTCCTGGGACCCTGCACCGAGCAGGAGCCTAAATGCAGCTCATGGCTCCAGGATAGGAAGAGTCTCTCAGGTTTGGAGCCACTGGGTAATGTTTTATGGACGGTGAATAAAAAGCCAGGTTTCTGCTCCAAAGTCTGGTTGTGGGACCCAAATGTTGGGTCATAATGTCCAAACACTCATCCCTGCTTGGCTGTGTGCCTCCAGCTCAGCATAAGCCAGCAATAGATAAATAAAGTCGTAGCATTACACCCATGTCAGATGAATTCATGCCAAATCCACCTTAAAACCCTACTAAAAAATATTGGCCTCCTGCTCTGCCAAGAGTCTGCAGATGATATCACCAGACCCACAGGTAGCAACAAATAACCCTGCACTCAAATGCTGCACCCAGAATTAACTGGGTCATTGTTTTAGATATCTTCTTACTCTCCTTCAGGGTTAATAGTTAAATGACTTGTGTGCAGGGACATCATACTCGTCTTTCTAGTTTGGGCAGGCTACCTGTGCTTTGACTAATTAGAAACCTCACTTCAGGCCTCTGAACATGTAACCTCTACTGGAAACCTCGCCTCTCCAGAGTGCCTGGAAGCACAATCTTGGTTTGTGTTGGAAGGGATGCTAAAGCTCATCCAGTTTCACCCCTTTGCCATGAACAGGAACACCTTCCTCCACCCCAGGTTTCTCCAAGGCCCATTCAACCCAGCCTTGGACACTTCCAGGGATGGTGCAGTGACAGCCTCTCTGGGCACCCTGTGCCAGGGCCTCACCACCCTCTCAGGGAAGAATTTCTTCCCAACATCAAACAACTCTCTGTTGGTTTCAAGCCATTCATCCTTTTAATTTTGCTGGAAGAGCTCTATTTTTATTTTAAATACCCAGGACAATAAGGTATGTCTAAACTTCTAAGTGCTGACCCAAGCTGCCCTTCCAAGCCTCCAATGCTCACCTGCATCAAGTCCCATTCAGTAAGCAGCTACAGAGGCATTTTACCATCCAAATTAAACTCACTAAAGTGTTACTGCTAACAGGCTTCCAGCAGTCAAGTTAAATTTGAGGAAGATAATTCACAGGTGAATGACAATAAGTTTCACAGAAGTTGGCATTAGGTCTTGATTAGCGAGAGATTCACGCTTCCTCTGATAAGTACTGAGAAATAATCAAATGCCTGCTTGCTCATCCCAGAGATCCTCTGGGCATCTCAAACACTATTCTGGAGGCAAAGGCCTTCAAGTACAAGACCTCCCTTTGGGTCGTAATGGAGGTCTCCTGTTAAGGGTTCTGAATATGCTCTCTTCTTCTGTCTCAGGCAACCAGATACTTGTGAGTATTCAGAAGACACAGCTATAAAGTGATCAAAGTGAAAATTTGCCAATGACAAAAACAAAAGTGAGAGCCAATAGGGGGGAGGAGAAATGCACCTGCTTGGGACTCTCTGTGAAATGAAAGTGGGTATAATACTTGGCATAGCTTTAAGCTTGGACTCGATGATCTCGGAGGTCTTTTCCTACCTTGGTTCTATGATTCTGTGTTTCTAAGTGTGACAACAACCACTTTAGGAACAAGCAAACATTGTTCTGGCACATGCTAGCCAGGCAGGGTCAGCTGCTCAGTGTTTCTGCAGTTCCACTGAACTGCTCAAGCACTAGGAACACCAGCAAGGATTTGGGAGCGATATTAAGAGATGCTTCCCAAACCCCTTCTACACTAATACCACTGTAACTACTGAGACTGCTTTAATTTCATTCACAGAATCCAAAATGAATGAATGAAAAAGAAATAATGTCTGTTGTAGAGGTTCAGGTGAGAGGAAACTAAGGCACAAATCTGAGGCTCATGACGAGTGAAAAGTGGAAGTCACAACTTTTCAAATTCTGTTTCTATCAGGTTGCCTTTGGATCTTCCATTTTCCCATTGTGTTAAATCCCTAATCTCTGCGAAATATCGGGAATCCCAGCATCTTCACGTTCCATCCTACTAAAACCATTCACCACAAAGCACTGGAGACTGCAGCAGTGTACAAGGATCACATTTCACCTTTCTCTCCAAAGACTCCCAGGCTGCTTCCATGGTGGTGTATGACACTGTGGAAATGCAGGTGCTCTGGGCCAGAGGCCAATGGACAGCCCATCTTATAGCTGAGGTCAAGTTTTGGTCAGAAACCTGTTTTTATGAGCAGTGTCAGTGAAACTTCAGAATTTGTCATGGGTATTGAAAACCCAGCATCCCGGCATGACACAAGCTGCACTGAACCCAGTTAACCCATACTGGAGTACAAAAATGGCCCAGCCTATTCCTTCATGATTGTTTTGCAAAAAGAAATTGGAATTTCATGCTTGGTTGTGGTCTCTGTCCATCCACTGCCAGATAGCCAGCAGCATGACTTTGATGCTGATCAGGAACAGGCATCTGATCACACTTCTGTGGAATGGGCAAACGCACGATATGAGGCTTAAAATTTTCTTCCTTATGACTTAAAGGCAGTTCCAGAGGATGGGAAAATTTGTAAGCCATAAAGCCAGCATGGTGCAGACAAATGACATAACATAATACAAATACAAAGACTTCTGGGATAAAATTAAACCACTGCAACTTTTTTTTTTCTTTTTTAGTGAATTTGAGCCGGTGTGAGTTTATACTGGATCAGTATCATGTACCAGTGCTGTACTTAATCCACAGCTCAGAGCCCTGGAGCTAGATTTATGGCAGCTTTGGAACACAGACTCTTGTACTTCCTGAGGCCATGATCCTCTGAAAGAACAGCCCAACTTTGGCAGTGAGCTCAAATAATGACTGTGGCAGTTATTTTCTGCCCACATTATGGATCACATAGGAAACACCCTCTCCCTATCACTTGCCTTGTGTTCACCTAACTAAGATATGTCATTCATTAATTGGGTCAATTAGAAGAAAAAAATGTGATTCCTCTTCACGTTGTCCCTCTGCCTCCAACTCTGCTTTTGTTCAAATCCCTCTAACTCTGCCTCTGATTTTGCTTGGATTATGTGAAGACTTTCTACAAAGGGACAGTGTGCAAGCTGTCCCAGATGTGGGTTATCCACATGAAAACAAGAAGTAAGAGTTAATGGCAGTTGCCAGAAGTATAATCTTCACATGTTTCTATCAGATTGTCCTGAGTCCAAAAGCTAGCATCCCTCTGTACCTCCTGAGCAGCACTGACTGTGCCTTGGTGTTTCCAAGCCTGGCAAAGGGAACCAGGAAAAGTCACACTGAAGGGAAAAAGACATGGTAAACCAAATATCTGTCACAGCCAGATGAAGCTGCAAGCATCCTGCACAAGACAAAGAGGCAGAAGTAAATGAAAATCCAAGCGCACCTGGATTTACAGAGGTATGTAAGTGTGCACATTACGCACGCACACATATCAGTCTTCTCTACATAGATACATTTAGAATAGATTATAGAATCATATCTGACTCCATAATTAGGTTTGAGATTCTATAATTAGATCAGATAGTCACCTTTCTATGTAAGTAACTAACTATCATACAGGGCTTGCAGGAGGGCCAGCTGAATGATTAAACAACTGACACGGCCATAAATCACAGGGACAATAAAAGCAATACTGCCCAAGGTATAGCTGTGGCAACTGCCAGTGTAGCAAAGCATCCATCTGCAGGAGCAGGAGAGGTGCCCATCTTGCTACCCAAGGACTTTTACAACCTCTTGCCTGAGAACTCTAGCAAGGTTTTGTAAATCTTCTCACTTATAACCTGAAGCTGTATCACAGTGTTGAAAAAGGGAGTGCAATCATCAGAACTGTGAACACCTTCTCAGAGAGGCTTCTGGTCTCTAAAATGATCATACTCCTCCCTCTTGTTCCCTCTGAGGTAGGCAACAAAAATTTGGTGTGTGTTGGAAGGGGCCTTAATGACTGTCTTGTTCCCCAGCCATGGGCAGGGACAGCTTCTACTAGACCAGGTTGCTCCAACCCCAAGTCCAGCCTGGCCTGGAACACTTCCATGCATTTACAGTTTCTTTAGGAAATCGAGGTATAGCGTTTGATCCTAATGACATCAAGAGCTGGCATGTGGGTTTTGCCCATTTTCCTTGTGAACATCAGGCCTCCAGGACACTGATAAGCAGAAAGGGATGACAGCTGTGCCTCAGCTCATTAGAACACAGAAAGTCAAGCTGGTAGATTTGTCTAAGTCAGGTCAACACCAGGTTGCTGAGCTCCCAGGCCATCATTCTCATTGTGATGTACAATCAGAGGTGACTCCTGAGATGACCTAAGAGACCACCCTGAGCACTCTCCTGGATGCAGCAGAGTGTGTGCCACTGCAAGGATAAAACTTACTCCATTAATAACAGCCATAAAACTCTTTGGGAGGAAGTGTCAATGTGCACAGGAGGGGACTTAAATACTTACTACGTTCCAGCCAGCTCCTGCCAAGCACACCATCCTGGAGGTAGTGGCAGCTACTCTAGGCTACAAATGGAAAGTTTTATGGGTATTCAGGGAAAGGTTATTGGCACAGAGATCAGCCACAGAAAGCAAAACCTTGTACAATTCCATCATCTGTGTTACCAAACTTTCCTAGACTGACTCTGCTCTTGGAGAGCTGCCATCATACACAGTAGCCTCCTTCTAACACCGTCATGGCAGGGTAATAATCTCTTCTTCTCCCTCTGATCAAACATTTCCCTCTGCACCACAAAATATGTGGAAAATTATTTCTCTGTATAAATCATTAATGAGAAATTTGTTTTTATTTACTGCTTCTGCCACAGGACTCCTTTCACCTCTTTTTTTTCTCCCTTCTTCATTTCCCTTCTCCTTATTTCATTTTTGCTTGCACACATGCCAAATTGACCAGCTTCCTCTTCCTTCGGGAAAAACAAAGAACTAAATAAGATCTAACAACACATCTGATAGGGAATGCATCACATCTTGGCTCAGCATCCATTCCTCAGAGCCATAAGTGATGGCACAAGGAGGACCTAAAAGGCTCCTGTCCAAGGTCTATCCCATGCCCAGTCTGGAGTCTGTACAAACAATACATCCCACATTATCCATTCTGCATGTTTCAAATGATGCTGGGAGTAAGAAAGGTTGGATTTTGTCCATCCAGGACACTGCAATCTGTGTTCCTCTGCTGAGCAAACAGTGGCATCCTGCTTGTTGCTGCAAAATACACCAAGCATCCCAAACATCAAGAGGGGACTGAGAAAACAGGGTGTCCGAAGGGCATACAAGAAGAATAGAAAAGATTTGAGGTATTTAAAGGAAAGCATTAGGACTCCTTTGTCCTGCAGAGTACATCAGTCTTTTGAGGAAAGAGAGTGTCAGGGCCAGAAATACAAGAAATCCCTTAAAGCCTCATAGAAGAAGAGGAAAAATCAGAAGGCAAAAGCAGCACAGAACACAAGTTGGTGCAGCTGGACGCACACGGGACAAAGACCAGCCCACAGCGCTGGGACAGTGACATCTAGATGCCCAAAAACATTAGCTGAGAGCATGCTGATGGGGAGACCTGAGGCCAGGAATAAAGGCAAGATAACTGACAGCTACTGTGGGCAAAGGGAAGGAGCACCTTTGCCTCTAATTAGCCTGAAGAGGAAGTGGTTACAGAAGTGCTGGGTGAAGTTGAGTCAGGAGGAGATAAAAGCCTGCTGAGTATCTGCAGGCCTGAAAGGCCTCTCCAGCTCAATTATTTTACTGCGCTCTTTGCACACATCAGGCCCCCTCCAAGGCAGCTCAGAGGGTCAGGAGCCCCAGATTGATTCACCACTCAAATCCCTGTTGAAGCAGGACCAGCACTTTGGGTTATTACTCCCATAGACTCATAGAATCATTAAGGTTGGAAAAGCCCTCAAGATCATGGACTCCAAGCATTCCCTCAGCACTGCCAAAGCCACCCCATGTCCCCAAGTGCCACAGACACACATTTTTTTGAGCACTTCAAGCACAGTGGTTCTTACACTTCCCTGAGCAGCCTGTTCCAATGCCTGACCAACCCTCCAGGAAACAGTTTATTCCTGTTATCTAATCTAAACCTCCCCTGGAGCAACTTGGGGATATATCCTCTCATTCTGTCATTTGTAATACTCCTAACAGGACTGACTCCATGAGGATATTAAAGGTTGGGATGGGATCAACACTTGGCGGGGAATCCAACGTCGAGTCGGTCATGGGTGCCACCTTTGTTCATCAATGACCCATGGATTGTTATCTCTCAATCTGAATCCTTCATTTAGCTCCCAACCAAGCCAAGTTTGGTCTTAAAGTTTGGTTTGTGGGCCCTGACAGGTCGAGAGAACCCTGAACTGAGGTGTCTGTGCTGCTGCTCCACACCTGGGCATGCTGTGGGTTTGAATAAGTTCTCAGTTCTTACCTAGAAGCATGCTGCAACATATTGTAATTTTAAATTTTAATCCCACTACCTTTATCTCAAAGGTTTTCCTTAAGGGCCTTGGGAGGTCTGTTTGCTGAGCTAAGGGTGAAAAAAATGTTCTGTCCTAAAAGTCACACCTAGAAGACATCATGTTTTAAGAGCACATGCCTCTTCCATGCTTGTGATAGATGTGGAGGAGCAGGACTCATGCTCCTGTGAGTACCTCCTCTGACAGAAAACTCTAATCTAATGTAACCAACACCTATGAAAAAAATGCCATTTATGGCTCCTATCCAACAGGATTTGTTGGGCCAGTGCTCTCCTCTTTAAGCCAACATACAAGAATACCACTGACTTCAGGGTGTCTACACTCTAATCTGTCATGATGTCAGAAACCATGGCTTCCAATTTTTGTCTCGCTCAAACACCAAAAGATGACAGATGCCATTAAGAAGCCTTATATCCATAAGATAGAGACTGCTGTCCTCTTTAAAAGCATGCAGTTAGAATAATTTAAAAAGGGGAATATTTTTTTCCACTCTCACTTTTTCTGAATCAATTGAAAATAAAACTGATAGCTGGAAAGGCTCACTCAACTTTTCAGGAATAAAATTGTCATGAAACAGAGAGAAAGCGTGCCATTTTTCAGCCCATTAGTTAAAGATTTATGGAAATTGCAAGGATGTGAATATATGGGCTAATATTCAAAACTGGTTTGCAGCCTTAGGAACAATGGACATGTATAGTAGCGCTTTGCCCAGATGCCTACTACAACACTTTATGTGTGTACAGTCCTGTTTGAACACTTAGTGAACTCCCCCAGTCAAGCTTTGTGTCTCTGATCCCTTCTGAAAAAGAACTGAGGAATTCAGCAGAGAATTATTCCCAGTACAGAATTCTATTGAATCCCCTCTATATAGCTCCATAGGAAGGCTTTAGAGGAAAGAAAAAAAAAAAGAAAAAAAAAA
>VWYI01003436.1:138828-159102 GCA_013399455.1 Anthoscopus minutus
TCACATGCTTTTCACTGCGAGCCTTGTGACCTGTCTGAGACATTTTTGGGGTACAGTGACTGCTGTTCAGGCCACAGTGAGAATTCCCTCTCTGGCACTGGGAAAGATAAGCAAGCACTCTCACCCCCTAATTTAAGGACTAAATCCACACTGCCCCCTCCACCCTCACTTTCAGAATGGACCAGTAACTGTGCACAAAATACAGCACAAACTCACCTGCACGGCAGCGGAGCTGTGCAGAATCCAAATCGTTGGGCTTCTTTCCCACTCTTGCTCTGCCAGCAGTGTAGATGATGCTGCCTTTTGGGCTGCTGGCTGGGCAAACCTTTACTCACAGGACTAAATTGTTGGCTTGCCTGAGTAATCATAGAGACGATGAAGAGGAGCCCCCAGAGGAGGGAAGGCTTGTGGAATGAAGCTGTACTTACAGACGAAGATAACATTCCAGGGGCAGGAGGGGGAATGTAAGGAGTACCCCACGTTGCTCCTCTGCTTGTTTGATTCTTTGCAAAGATGGTGCCACAGGGCTCCCTGTCCCAGAGTGCTGCTGCAGGAGGTTCAAAGCATACCAAGTGTACACCAAGTCTCTCCCCTTTGCTCCGGGACAGAAGGCCATCATCCTGACTGCCCTGAATTCAGTGTGCAGCTGATGAAAGAGTTGAACCTTACCTGACATGAAGGCTTATTCATGTGCCATTATCCCTTACATCATAGAATCAAAGAGGTACATGGCTTGGAAGGAACATTAAAGATCTTGTCCCCCACCCTGCCATGGGCAGGGACACCTTCTGCTATCCCAGGCTTCTCCAAACTCCCATTCCACCGGGACTTGGGCACTTCCAGGGATGAGGCAGCTTCTCTGGACAACTGTGTCAGGTCCTCACCACCTTCATAGCCAAAAATTTCTTCCTAATATTCAATCTAAACCCGCCCTCTTTCGGTCTGAAGGTATTCCCTATTGTCCCATCACTCCAGGCCCATGTAAAAGCTCTTCTCCAGCTCTCTTGGAGTGTCTCTAGACACTGTAAGGGGCTCTAAGATCTCCCTTAGAAAGGCCTCCTTCTCTCCAGACTGGAAAAGTGTGGCTCTCTCACCCTGTCCCCACAAGAAGCAATTGATCAATAGCATGGGCCCCAGTCTAACATCAAATGGGTAGAAGAGATTTGTGGGCCCATGAGATGCCAGCACAGCCCTCACCAACCCTCAGCTGACTCAGCTTCCTGGGTGAGCCTGCCCCACTGTGTTCCTGGGAAAAAATCCTGGATAAAACCCACAGGAAAGCATCTCCTCCCTTCCGATCTCCCCACTTGACTGACATCTGCCAAGATACCTGCAAATCCCGCACACCTGGGCTGAGGGGCAGCTGGCTGTGCCCGTCCTTCCCTCATGGTCTTTTCCTCATACTTCACTCCAACAGGAAAGAACAAATAAATCAATAAAATACACAAGAAGCCTCCCAAATGACAACCAACAGATCAACCCCATCTCCATCCCAAACAAACACGCCTCTCACAAACTTCCGAATCGGAAATGTCACGCTGGAAATGTCGACGTTTCTGATTGAAGCCAAACAGGGATTGCCATTTCCAATCAGCTCTTTGACATGGAAGGGAGGCTCGTTTGTTTGCATTCAATCACCCAACTGGAGCTACATTTTGTTATTTTGTATCTAAACAAAATAAAAAAAGAAACAGTTTCAACATTTCTTGGCAGAACTGGCGGTAACATTTCCTGCGAAGAATTCTGGTTTTGAAATGAAAACTTAATGGCAGGTGAACTCTGTGTCAAAGAGCTCCACTGACCGTCGTCTTCTTCCTTGGAATAAGCTGACACACAGTTATGAAATAATTGGATTGATAAAATTAACACAGAAAACCAAATTATGGAATAAAATACTCAAGAAAAAAAGGAAAAAGAAGGAGACAGAGAGAGAGAAAAAACCAAAAAAAAACATGTTTGCTTCCTCTTTGCTAGAAAATAATATTTTGATCATATTCAATAAATTTAGGATAAAAAGTGTTTTGTGAGTGCTTTCTCTTTTTATCTTGCATTTATTTTCTTCTGGAGAGGATATATATACATAAGCAAATACATTTAAGCAACCTCACAAAAAATAATTTCAAAGTGAGTTCAATTTAAAAAGCAATAGAGATAACAGCTTATTTCATTCTCACTTTGAAAACATGGCAGAGTTTAAAGAAACAGAAATAAGAGAGACTCAGACCTAGTAAAGGAAGTTTGTGATTCACCCAAAGTTATTTTTAGGCTTGTCATATGCGTAACTGAAAGAAAAAAAAACAAAGAGAATCACACCTGGTTACTTTTACTTGTAGACATCAAACTCTGTCAGGATAAATTTCATAAACAGAAAAAGACCCATCCCTTTGAGTGGTCACTGGGTAGGACATGTGTGTGTAAATCACTGTGAATCAGTGCTGACATCAAAGGTTTTCTGACCCGCAGTTTTGTCCTCTAGATTTAGAAATTTTTCCCTCTTTTAAGCAGCCTCCTCCCTCTGTCTCTGCTGTGTGTCAAGGAGTTCAATCTAAGTGGATAATCTCAAGGAGGAAGTTTTCTTCTCTTTGTTCTTTTCACCTAAAAAAAATATATGATGGCATTCATAAAGTTGGTTTGGTTCTGCAGCAGACCTGAGATGAGTTTCTTATTTGTGCCTAACAGTCTATACATAACCTTGACTGCATGAGACAGATGTTTTGTAATGAAGGCCATAAGCCTGTTATTTTTGCATAAATAGCATATTGAGTTAAATATCTATATAACTCTCCCGATGTTCAAAGTATGAATTAAGATTATGCAGAATTATTAGGTAATTTGTAAGCTAATGTGAAAGCTACCCAAAAAAAAAAAGATCTTGAGAGGTCCTCAGTAAAAGAGTGGTGGTAACTTTATAGGATACAAAAATACAATCAGATCATTAAAAGTCTGTATTACTATTAAAATTGTTTAAAACAGATATTTTCATTGTGTGCTATGGCTTATCAGGTATTTGCACATTTCTGAGATTTATGTAGACTATCTATCTATCTATCTATCTATCTATCTATCTATCTATCTATCTATCTATCTATCTACCATATTATGATCATTTACCTATTTACATGCACATACACACAATCAAAATTTCAGAGACACAGCTTCCAGCTCCCTGTATGCCACTATAATCCTGTTTTCAAGGCAAATGAAAATAGGGGGAAATGGGAACATATTTAATATTTCGATACTTTCTCTCTCTTTTTTTTCTCCCGTCAAAAAATGATTATTCAACTGTTTGGACTAATTAGAAATAACCGTGATTTTGAAAGTTACCCTTTTATTTTATAAATCTTTCTGATATCTAGTATCAAGTTTCAACATTATTGTGTGACCAATGACAGGCAAGAATCAAAATTCAGGGCCAAGCAGTCAGAAATCAAGTGCAAAACTAATTTTGGAAGACATAATTCCCCTATTTTGGTTGTTTCTCTATGGTTTTAGGGCATTTAAACCCACAGTAGGCCCAAACCATTTTCCTTGCACATTATTTTGATAACTCAGAACTGACACCCTTGTCTCAGCATCTTCATGATGCTGACAAAGGCTGTGTCCTGTTGTGTCCAAAACCAAGAGGATTTTGTTGGTGTTGGTGTCCACTGTGTTGGTGTCCAAAACCAAGAGGATTTTGTCTCCAATTCCTCAACTAGGACAATTAGGAGAAAACTTTGGTAGCTTAACAGCCTGGGAGATGACCACATGGGAGGCTCAGGTTCAAACCCAGACTTTGTTATCCATCTGATCTTTCCACAGCCTTCCTTACCCCTGTGGAGGAGGTGTCTGAACATTTCCCCGCACACAGAAGTTGTAGTGCTCAGTGATGCAGCACTTGCTGACACACCAGCAAAGCACCAGGCCCTGCCCTTTGCTCAGGCTGCTCAGACACTTGTGTCCTTTTGAAGCCCTCTGAATATTTGCTCTTTCAACATCCATCAGTTTTCCACTGCTCTTATTGTGTGTTGATGTTTCTCAGTCATCCCTGAGCAAACAAGTGACTCTGATCTCATAAGGGCATTAAATCATTTCCCTCATAAAAAAATCTTGGAGGAAACCAACTACTAATAAGCATCAAAATCCATCCTGGATTCTCATGTGCACTGTTGGCTTAGGATGGTGTGGATTTCCATCACTGTTTCCATAAAGATTACAATTTTGCATCTATATGTACATATAACTTTCAATACACATACTTATGTATATCTTATAAACTAGCATAGTAGCAGTAACACAAATAAGAAGAGCAAAACGTCAGCAGAAATGTAACATCAGTCAATGAAGCACAGGGCAGGCAGGAGGTAATTGAAAGCTCTAGATTTTAAGAGAGGGAGTGGATGGAAATGCTGGATCTATTTGGGAATTTTGACTATAAAGGAATGTTTCATCTAGTTTGGGAAGTCATAAAAGCAATTGATAACTGGATGTTGAATTCAGAGAAAATATCACATTGAAATGAAGATGTACGAGGTTCGTAGCTATTAATCATTTCAGAAGCTTAATAGGAGGATAGGTAAAAATCGCCATCTCATGACATTTTCAGCTTGGAGAGTGTATGGCTTCTGAGAAGATATGTTTTAGCCAAGCAAAAGTAATTGGGTTCAGGACAGCTGCAGACATGAAATGAGTTAAGAACTGCCTAACTGACAGACCTCTGAAAGAAATTGTCAGTGCAGAATTATGACCAAAGAAGAGTGTTACTAAGGTTTCCTCTTATGCTATTCATCAGTGATATGGAAGTAAATATAAAAATACTCCTGATGACATTTGTAGATGACATTGTGGTCACTGAAATAGCACAGAATGAGAGTCTAGGGTGGCCTGATATAGCAAATACTGCCTGGCTTGGGCAAACAAATGTGTTTTATTGCACTATGCTAAATGCTTCTTACAAACCCAGAACAAAAACCTGGATAAGCCTGGCACTTCTAGCTTTGAGTTGGACCCTCAAATCTAAAAGTGCTGGTTGGGTTGAATTTTCAAGGCTGTCTATGGATCTCACAGCCACATTTAAAGACATATGGTGACAAAACTGGAAAGGATATAAAAAAAGCAAAAGAAAGGTACTTAAGGAAAATGGAAAAAAAAACTGAAGGCAAGGGTTGAAGAATTGTGTTCAACTATCAGAAATATATTTGATTACAGATGGAAGGAGGTTTGTAAGTGAGAAAATTAAATGGTATCAAGGGATGGGACATAGGTACCTATACTCTCAAGGAAGAGGGCTGGACAATCCTTCCCTTCAAAATTTCCTAAATAACAGTTTAATTGACTCCTACCTACTGTAAATTCAAATAATTTCTAACTCTGTTCACACACTGCAACTGGAAGACCTCAGTCTAACATTTGGGATCCACTTTGGGACTGAGAGTTACATTACCCAGGTGCAATTCTGGATTTGATCTGAAATTCCTGTCTGGAAATAAGAGTTTTACCAAATAAAATCAAACTATCCTTTAGCCTAAGCCAAGCTGAATCCCTGATCACCCTTACAGGCTGGAGACAGCCTAGGTGGCCTCTTTGGCCCTTTATGGCTTGGCAGCCTGGGAAAAGAATTTGCAGGAGAATTGTGTAAGTGTCTCTTGAACTTTGCCTGACAGCAATGTGCATACAGGGCATTTCTCATGGGAGCTGCCATGCAGCAGCAAGAAAAAACTTACTACTTCAAGGTGAAAGCAGCCATGCAGTGACTGAAGAAACACTGCCTTGTGGTTAGGTCAAACCATGACTTTTTCATGAAATTGCTGAACCCCTGAAACCGGAAGGTTTTGCTTTGGCTCAAAAAACTGGCTCCGAAAATTTGGCTCAGAAAACTCCTCCAACCCTAGGTGGATTTCCTGGTATGGAAAGGGACACAGCCTTGCCTTCACAGCTAGATCCCACTGGTGATGTGTGATATCATTTACAACCTGTTAAATCAGAGCAGATACCCAAACCTTGTCTTCCACGCCACTGCTCCAAGAATGACACAGCTGGCTGTTCTTGGGTGGATCTGCCACTGTGCTTTATTAGGCTGTTCTTTTAGGCAGGGATAACATTAATTGAATCAGAAATTATTGATTTATCTTGTCCAAGTATGTTCTCAGTCCCATGGAGAGGCTAACAGCTTTTATTTCTCATGGAATAGCACAGAATGGCCTTGGCTTTATTAAAATATGTGCACCTCATCCTCCCTAAAAATAACCTCTAACAAAGCCCACAGCAAAAATATTAAAAAATAGGAAAATATCTTCTATCTTTGTCTGTATGACTTTCTCGGGCCAGTCACACAGCAGGTGATGCAGACCAGAAGATGAAATCAGCAGTAAGAGGGAGAGCTGGGGTTGGCCTCAAAAATTATTTGGAGGAATTAAAAGAAAGAACATGTTCACATGTTATTAGTAATGCGGAAAACCCTTCAGATGGCAATGGATAACATCCATATTTTTATCCATCCACAATAATAAGCATATGGGGAATAACCTGTTCTCAATACCCATGCACCTTCTTTATCCAAAATTTAAATCCTTAGCCTTTCCTTCCCTCCCAGGGCTTTGCAAAACTTGACACATGGATGCTTTATATGCTTAAATTATTTATCATTGTTGTGGGACATCTGAAACTTTTGAAGATGGAAACATGAGGAACAAAGTGGATCTCGTTTCAGCGTGGAGCTCCATCTGAACAGCAGTTTGCAAACATTCTTCAGGGTGTTTGGCACCGTGTGCCTGGACCAACCCCTGCCAGCCTGTGCACAGCCAGAACAAGATCCCACAAGGCCAGGGTGCAGAATCTGACAAGAATTACTGCTGGTATGCTTGAGGTATTAAGCCTCTGTCATCTGTGTTGGATGTCATCTCAGGGACAGTGCAATTCCCAGCCAGGTATGGCAGGCATCAGGTTGGTCAGTGCACAGGGGAGATGTCCGAGTTTTCACCACGGTGAGCTGTAGCACACCATGTGGAAAGCAGATTGTATTTACCAGTTCCAGCTCTATGGCAGAGTCTCGGGGTACCTAATTTTGCCCTTTCCCCCTTTTCCTTGTCCATTAGCATTTCCTGACATTCCCAGTGTGATATCCAGCCTCGACATGAGGTGACACAGAGATGCCCCGATTCAGAGGGAGCATCCCAAGTGACCAGGTTCTCCATCCCAAGGGAAAGCCAGGCAAGGAATTCCAGGACTGCAAAACCAGAAGCTGGTTGATTCCCCGTGTTCCAGAGATAGCCCAGCACAACTTTTAAGCACACACCTCAGTCATTTATCAATCTTTTCTTATCACAGTTTAACACACCGAGGTAAACCTTGAAAAAAACCCCAAAAAGCCCAAACTAAAACAAACAAAAAAAACCTAACAAAAAACCCAACAAAACCTCCGAAAAAAACAACAAACAACCCAAACCTACACGTGTGCCTGGGGCTGAGGCAGGTGGGATCTGCCTCACGGCGACAGTACTGCCTGCTTCTCTTGCCCTTTTATATCGCCTGCATAACTCGCGAAGTTTTGGGTGTTTTTGGTTGAACAGCCATGAAGCATTGCCCTCTGCCGGCAGGTCGCACACCTGGCTGCGAGCGGCTCCCGCAGCGCCCGGGCTCGGCGCATCTCGAGCATTTTATATAAGGTTATTTAAATTTTGGAAAAGAAAGTGGGCAAAGCCAAGGGAAAAAAAAAAAAAAGACCAAAAAGGAAAAAAAAGCATCGTCACCAAAAGTATCACTTGTGTCCTTAGAATTTAAAAGACAAATTCATTTTTGTGGTGGCTTTTTTTTTTTTTTTAGTATTTTTTTTTTATTTTGGTCATGTTTTAAAATATCAACTGACAAAGCATTTCTTTCTACAGCTGCACAGCATTGTGCTCATGCATCAGCGTGTGTGTTTGAGAGAGACTCATGATGCAGCCCCACTGTTCATCAGCAGTGAAATGCGGACTAAAATCATAAATGTCAAAACGTCACAGCCAATAAAAATATTGCCAGAGAATGCAGATACCTTTGGTGCTTCTTTAGCCCTTGCTTACAGCAGGGCCTGAGTAGTTCACAGCCTCCTAGAACAACATTTATCCTCACAATCTGCAGGACTCGTGGAGGATTCCAGTGCTCATACTTTACCGACAAAGGGGTGAAGCATAAAATTAAAAAATAAAATTATTTACCTTGGGCTGTAATGGGAGCCTTGGGTAGGAGGGCTTGAATTCATATTTCTCACATTTTTCTGGTCCATACATGAACTTTCCATGCTCTGAAGTTTACACCAACTCTGCCCAGTTTAACCTGTGAAGAGTTTAAGAAATAGGATACATTTTTAACTTTTTTCACTTTGATGAAACTCTGCATCTTAAATAAATTATATAATATAGACCAGGAAACTTCTACTGAGAGCAAGCTAAAAATATAAGATTTTTTTTCTTTTTTTTTCTCTCCATCACAGCTCCTGTTCCCAAATTACACTTGCCTTGCTCAGTCTTAGAAAGTTGACATAGAACAAATTGTCCTATGTAAATTGCAAGTTTCCCTTCTGATTGACAGCAATCCACAAAGATGGATTAATTCCAGAGGAAGTCAAGCAAAGACTGTGTCATAACTACTAACCCAATTATAAAGATGTTACAAATTGCTGTGGAGTTGCCAGCACATCCTTCACGTGACGGCTCACGTAAATTTGAAGCGCAGGAGCCAGACAGAACACAGGTGAGGGGGATGCAATGAGCTGTGTGTTGCATGTGTGCAGTTTTGCTCCCTTGGCTGCCTCAGCCTCGCTGAGGAGGGACAACCCCTCATTCCCTCCTGGAGACTTTGATCCTGAAGACAGGCAGTGGGCAGCCAAGCGTACGACCTGTTACATTCTTTCTGCTTGTTTTGGCTGCTCTTGCCCTTAAACCAAAACAAGTCATTAAGGAAGCAAGGACAATTATTCTTTGGGATTTGTGTAAGGGAAAGGGAGTGAGAGCAGGAGCTGCTGTGAGATTGGTATTGTCACACAACTGATGTGATTGTGCCGCGCTTAACTGCAGAGCCGTGACTGAGTTTATCAAGGTCTCCTTTTGCAAGTGATAATAAACCTAATAGCTGCCCACAACTTAATACTTTTTCTTGCACCACATATGTTCACTTTTCGTCCTTGGATTTTTTTTTTTTTTTACTCCAGTCTCCATCTGTTCTTTTGCCTTTGAGGTACTTTGGTTACCATGGAAATGACAACATCATCTGGATGGGCGGAGCTTCTTGCAGTGTAAAGTTGGTTTCCTACATGAAGTGTTTAGCAAGGTATGGGGGTGGCTAACAAAATTACAGCGTTTCATGTGATAGCTTTTCATCCTTTTGGTGGGCAGCAGAGAGACACCTGTGTGTGCTCATGAATGCACGAGGTCTGTTCCAGGAGGACGGATGTTGCTCATTTTTGACCTGCCAGAAGAAATCTTTCACTTGAGTCCTTCATGACTAATTCCTTCCAACCTTTAGTTGCAAGCTGGATTCAGTTTGTCAGGATCCAGCTGTAAGACAGTTTCTGAGTCCTGTGACTCTCAGCTGGGTCAGGCAAGGGGGAGAGCTCGTTCCCTGGAGATGCATCTTTTGTCAGCATTGCCACAGAGGAGAATAGGAAGAGTTAATTCAGTGGGTGGCTTTTACACAGGTTTTGTTGTTTGGTGACGTGTATAGCATTGACTCCTTGGTCTCTGTGAGGTGTCTTGTGCCTTCAGCAACTTCACATGACAAATTATCTTTGTTAAATATGATCCAGAGGTCACATAAAGCAGCTGTACATGGACATCACAAGTTTGATCTCGGCAAATCTGGTGAATCCAAGGCAGAGCCCTTATTTGTACCAAATCAGACATTATTTCACTAGTGACTCTTTGGACTTTGATAGGGAACCAGAAGCTATTATCAATTCTTAGCCCCTGTAGCACCTGGCAATATTGATTATTCACCCTTGTGGAGATGAAGGTATTTTAGAAAAATAACTATTTTTGGCAAAGGGCATAAAGGAAGGGCCAGATATGTCAGAAAGATATGAAACTCAACATTAAGGTCTGTACAGACTCCAAAATCCTTTTAGGCTAGTTCATATATTCTGTGGACGTCTCTCAAAGAATCTGAAGTGCTCTCTGCTAGTCTAATCAGGTATGTGGATGGGGCAGGGGATACATCACAGGAAAGGTTTTAACAAAATTCCCACTGAGACCAAATGAACAGTAAAGTGCTAATTCATCAGAGTGTGTGCAAACACAGGGTCCTGATGGAGTCTCTCGAACACAGGCAGTTCTGGCTGGCTCACCATTCAGTTCTTAAAACTTTTGTTGGGGAGAAGTTGAGGAACTCAAAGAGAATCATGATATCTCATGAAAAGTCCGTGAGTTTGGTCAGCGCTCTGTGTCTGCTCAGGAGGAGAGCCAAAGGTTAAATCCTTGAATATTTTATCCTAAACTTACTTTTTCATGTGGCTGGAGTGATTGTATTTGTTTATTCTTATTTTTAGGTATTCTAACTCCAGCTGCAGCTATTTCTTGCTACAACAATCCTTTCAAGAAACATCCTTCCCAGCAACACTGAAAATCTTTTCTGCAGAACAAAAAGAAAAAAACAAACCAGAAACTAAAAAAAAATCTAACCAACTCAGCAGTCAGCATTAGAAATAATTCTCAGAGGCACATCCCAGCAACAAATAAACTCACAATTCTCAGAAAGCTCAGGAACTGCTGGTGATGCTGGAAGTTTTTACAGCAATTTATGAAAACTGATCATTTGGTCTACCATGGATGCCAAACTCCAGAGCTGGGAAGACTTCAGCAGTCTCCTTTGAATTTTATTTTTTGTGACCCTTGGCTATGGAGAGCCAGGGCATTCTTATGTCAGGCACCATCATGGCTAAAGCACAAGCAATTCCATCAGCAAACTCTGGAGCAAAGATTTATAATGTTAAAATTGATGCCAAGAGCTTTTAGCCAGGTGTGACAGACCTGCCTTTGGTGTGAAGGGAGCATAGGAGGAGTGCTCATCAGGCAGATTCATCAGGAGAAAGTGAGCACCCAGGAGGGGAAAAAAATCTGGTCTCAGCCTTCCTGGGGATGGGGAAGTCTGAAGCCACACCTCTGCAAAGGCTGCTGGCAGCCAGGGGCACTTCCAGTGTTGTGGTGTCATGCTCCTGACATGACAAACTGCTTAATAAGCCAGCAGATGCTCCCAGCATGGGTTTGTCTCTGGAGCAGCGGCTATCTGAGCCCAGTGTGAAGAATGTTGGAGTTACAGGAAAGTAGGGAGACAGGCTCAGAGGCTCAGAGGGAGGGCAAGAGGTCACCAGCACAGCCTCCAGAACTCTCTGACTTGGACTATGGGGAAAACGCCAGAATCAACAGGACAGTTTTGAAACCTCTTGGACAGGCACAAGCAGGACCAAGAAGAACAAACAAAAAGTCCTTTCTTGCTGTAATATGGCAAGAAAAGAGGATGTGGGCACTCAGCAGTGGATGGCCTCCAGGCATTTCTATAGGGAAATTAAATCTTTTTTTGCTGCTTGCTGCTCAGCTTTCTTTCAGCTCAAACTTAAAGCTGATTTTCTTGGGGTTGCTTCAGCAGTCCTCAATCACTTTTTTCTTTCTGGGGCTCAGTTCTCCCAAAATCTCCCCAGCAGGTCACAGAAACTTCTGCCAGGTCATTTGTCAGGATGCTTGACCACCACATGTAGCCCTCACCCATGGCCATGACCCTCACAAGAACATGGGGTGTTTCAAGGGAAAGGAAGAAAAGTGTTTATGCCCTGTGAGCTCAGTAATCTTCAGAGCAACGTACACAAGATAGAGATCCGAAGGGAGATTGGGTATGAGGAGACGCGAACTCATCCTAGATGTGAAAATGTGTTTTTCTTAGATTAAAGTTAGGGTTGTAACAACCTGAATACCAGTTGTCTCCTTGCCTCGAGTTGGTTGACAGTGGGAATTCAGCAGCTACAAGGGAGATAATCCAAGTGCAGAGCCCAAGACTGAGGATGCTTTGTCATCTGCTGAGCAGCTGAAGCCATGGTGAAGTAAGCAGATCTCTTATTTCGTAACAGGTTTTTCCTTAATACTTTGTAAGAGGCATTTAGAGGTTAGGAGGTAGAAAGAAGAAAAGTATGACATTTTTTTTTTCTGATATAGACCCTTGAAAGTAAATAAACTGCAAAAGGTTAAAAACTTGTAAATTTGTTTTTATCTGTCTTTTTTATGAATTGTTTGTGTTCTACATTTGGATTACAGCTTGGTGAGTAATCAGCTTCTTGAGTTAAAGTTCTCAAAATAACAAGAATGGTTTTTTTGAGGTTATTCAGGTTGGGATTTTTTCTTGTTCTTTTTCCCACCAAAACTGTAGACTGGGGAAGGTGGGGAGGATAAATATGTAGAAGTCAATGCGCTTATTTTTGTCATCAATTCCTAATTTTAGATAATTATGGGAACTAGAGAATGTAAAATAAGGTATTTTGACTTGAAGAGACAAACGTTTTCTGACCAAATTAAACAAAACAATTCAATGAGCAAAATATGTAATCACACATTCTCTTAGATCTTAATCTGAGGGTTGGGGGGAGCTTTAGGGGTTTATGAGGAGGAATCTCAGGCTACTTTGCAAAGTGTCACCATGATCTTATAAGGATGAAGATATTATAGTGTTGAAAAGTAGGGTGGAAGGTCTTGTACATGGGTTTTATGTGTTCAGGGTTTCTGCACCCCAGCAGGAAGTGGGCAGTGTATCAGCTGCATTCTACATTGTTTTTTCATTCGTCACCAAATGCCAGGAGCTGCAGTAATCCATCCTGGAAGTGACAAACATATGATACCTTGTGGCCTGATCCTGTGGGAGAAAGGGTGGAATTTCCTATGGGTGCAGATGCCTCAAGAAAAAGTACTTTTTTTAAGCCTGGAGCCTTTTCCTGACTGTCCTGTATTAGTGACAAATGGATCACAATTTCAAGGCTTTATACCATTTCATCACTCTCCTCTAGTAATTTCTATTGTTTTTATTGTGAGTATTTCTCTTTTGATTCCATAGGGACCATGGTGGATTTGGTCTGTGAAAGAAATCATTCCCACATAAACAAGGAATAAATACTGTGTTTTTTTCTCCCTTAATTTACTGATTAGGTATTAGGTGCATCTGTTATTTGTACCCTTGTTTCTCATAATCCTGTATCTGTCAGATAAACTCTGACCTTTAGCCACGGGAAAAAAATAATCTTATAAAAGGATTTACAATGAAAATGTGTACTTGTTTGATGGAAGGTGCTGGAATGGCAGCTATCCTCTTAAGGGCAGGATTAAGGTTACAAAGGCAGATGGAACATTATTATTCCCTCATCTGGTGAGTATTGCCAGTCCAGCCTGAAGGTTATTTCAAATCCTATATGATTTATCTGTAACTGTGAATGGAAGTGTTCAGGGCCAGGTTAGACAGAGCTTGGAGCAAACTGGTCTGGTGGAAGATGTCCCAGACCATGCAGGTGGAATTGTACTAAAAGAGCTGTAAGATCCCTTCCAACATAAATCATTCTGTGATTCTGTGGTGAAAAAGGGATAAAAGACAAAACAAAACAAAACTGGTTGCTGGGATTCTTCAAGAGATCTTCATTGTCCAGATAAGCCGTGTGATTTCCCTGGCATGTGCCAATCTTTCCTTCCTCACACCCTTTACAACATCGGAGTCCGAGACATTCGGAGCAGAAAGACTCATCCACCCACTCTGAGATCCTGCTCGTGATCCTGCTGTGGGAACTAAAGTAGTTATGGATTTGTTGCTGCACATGCATAGACAGAGACATGCACCTACCCCAGTCCATGGGTGTTTGATGATGCCCTGGTGCTAAATTCACACCTGGGGAAAAACCTGCTGAAACTGGTTTTGCCCCTGCTGCGCTGGCTGTGAGATTAGAAGAGCCCTGGGCTGTCTGTCACATTTTGGCTGTGCTAGCTATGGTGCTGCTCAGCCTGTATCTTCTCCTGGGGTTTGGCTGATCCGCTTTGGGCATCATCTTTCAACACATGGACAAGGCCAGAGCTCTTTTGGTGGGGATGGAAAGTGTCTACTACTGTACAAAACACAAATGTTTTGCCAGGACTGTTGACAAACCATTGTGTCTGCACCACCAGCTCACCCCTTTCAGGAGTGACGCTGTGCTGGTCACACTAACATATCCCCAGGCTTAAGAAGGGATGCAGCTGCTTGAGAAGCAGAAAATAACCAGTGCCAGAGCCAAAAATTTGCCATTTCCATCATCCAGAGGACTGGCTCGCCATGAGCCATGCATTCTCTTCTTGGAATTCTGGACACTGTCTCTGACTCATCTTTCTCCTTTCATCACAGGAGCACCTGTGGTATATAAACCCACAACAAAATCCCTTAATCTAGCCTGACATTTTCACTTTGGAACCTTGGCTGTTTTTCTTGAACAAAGTACCTTGTTTCCTATACCCATCAGTAGTTTTACACTCAGTAGAGCTGATAAAAGGATTTTATAAACATATTCTGTCCAGGAAGAAATTAATCAATTTTTAAATTTTTTTTTTCAAATTTGTTCTGATTCAAAATTGACCTTACAGAAAAAATATCTTTTCAGAATTTCCCATGGAATGAAAAGTGTGGTTAAAACAATCCCATCCCACACACACATTAAAAAGCCCGCAATATAAGGATTTGCACACAGTTCACACTGTACTTTTACTATTGTGAAGGTAACATAGCGGTGATCCTGATTCAGTTACCCACCTGTATGTATTTCTAATATTCTTGATAAGTCAAGGACTGTGTGGCATACCTTCAGGGGCCTGAAGGAGCCTACTGCCTTTCTGGAACAGCCCATAAAAATTTTGTGGAATAATCCAAGACAGCTCAGATGCCAAAAACCACCTATGTCTGAGTACCAAAACTGAGTTCTGAAGTTGTGCAGATCTTAATTTGAGGGTCTGTGAGCTCAGTCCTGTCTCTCTCTGTCTTTTTGCTGAAGTTTGGTCTAATGAATTTTACTTGGTGCTGGCATTGTGCTGATTTTGGTACAGGGCTAAGACCTGGCCCATTAAACTTCCTGCATGCCTGCGTTTCCTAACCAGGGGGAAACCTAGGAAGGTCACCTGAGTGCTTAGTGTGAATCTTATAGTGTATGTCTGAGTGATACTTGGCCTGAACTTGACAAGTTTATCCCTGTAACACCACTGTAGCACTGACAGCTCTTGTGTCACACTAGAAAAATTCAATTTACACTAGGATTCCCAAAACTTTTCAAAACGTGTGCCAGATAGATATCCCCAAAGTTGAATATACACACTCTAGGAGTTGAAAATATGCCTTTTTTTTTCCCTAGCAGGAAAAATGTTAATCTGCCTCTTTTTGTTTTGTTTTCTTCCTTTTTTTTTGTAGCAGGAAAAAAAGAGGCACAGTAAGAAAAAGAAGAGAGCAAATTAAAATAAACTCAGCTGCACATGCTGGGCTCACTTTTCTTAAGTCAAGCTTATCAACAGCACTGCCTTCATATAGCTGCCCTTCCCCCATTTGACCTCTTCTTTCAGGCCAAGCTGTGACCTTGGGTGACCCAACTCACTTTACACCTTGGCCTAATTACATCCAGAGGAGCAGGGGTTGGAATATGATAACTGTCCACATCTTTATCATTGGTGAAAGCAGGCGGAGTGATCATTTAGGGTGGCTGAAGTAGGTAAGGCTGGGAGTAATGAGATGGAAAGTTTAGACCGAATATCGAGATAAAATTACCCACAATACATTCTTTTAAGCAAGAGGGTGTATTAAGTCTCAATTAATGTCAGTATGATCTAATAGCACCACATCTCCTGACAGCATTATGGTCCCATGGCCTGTTAAATCATCTTTCAAAGAAACCCATGGAAAGCTGGACTGGGCAAACCACCAGTAACTGTAATATAAGGACCAATCCCATGATGGAGCCAGAGTGGAATAAATAGGCAATTTCCATGTCACTCATGAGAAGATGTTACACTAGGTCATGATATCCACCAAGACCTGTTGTCTGTGCAAAGACAGCACTTTAGAATCTGAGTGACCTTAGTAGTGCTTTAAAAACTGTCTGAGTGACTTAAGAGTAATTTTATTTTGAAAACTTGGATGGTAACTTAGGCATACAAAGCCTTTTGTATCACCAAGTGAGAGTGAGTTTTATTAGGATCCCTCTTTAAAAAGATACTAGGGTTTGAAATGTCCACCTAGTTCATATGTGGGTGGAGTATTTCAGTCTCAGCCTGTTCTCTGGAATGAAGGACTAGGAGAAAGCTTAGTATGAGATAAATTAGGCTCCTATGTATTTTTTTTTCTTCTTGTTTTTGGCACACAAAGGCAGCTTGCTCACAATTAGCTGTGCAAGTAAACCCTAAACAAAGATGAAACTGAGATGAAGTCTCCCAAAGTGGCATTTTGTGGGATGTTTCTTTCTGAACACATGTTCTGGTGACACACGTTCTACATGAATCAGTGTATGTCACCACCAAATGTAATACATTTTTGAAGCAGACACAAGCTATAGCAGGATGAACATCCAGCTCTGAATTGTCATGTCATTGCCACAAGCCTGAATGCTACAGAAATCTAAAGCATCAAGGGTATTATTGCAATTTGCATAAGTAGAAAACACAGTGATTAAAAGTTATCAAAGAAAGCTACCTCTCAGTTGTCAGCTCCACAAGCAGATTCCACTGATGACTTTCCAGCTCCTTCATAATAATCTCCATAAGTTCTTCCTAAGAGCTGCATTGAAGCAACCTGTCATTTACTCTGTCTTTCACCAATTTAGCTCAAAGAGATGTGCCAGCTGTGATCACTTGGAGTCAGAGCTGCTGTGTTGCAAAGCATTGCTACAGCTGCAGGCAAAACATACAATTTGGAGATCTGCCGAAGCCAAAAATCATGGTAAAAGCAGAGCTGTAGCACCCACAGCACCATCGTGGCAGGCAAAAAACCTCCCTGGGAGAGGACAGCTCAGTCCCAGGTGTGTTTTTGCATGCAATGAGCCAGGGCACTATGTAGGAAAGGCCTTCCTTGGTCTGAGTGGCGTTTTGTCTTCTTTTTCCCGTGGTTTCTGCTGGCCTCTGCTGTGGAGGCAGGGCGAGAAAAGTGTGGAAAAACCAGGTCACACCTTGTGGGTCTGGAGGATCTGCTGCTTTGTTGGTGATGGGTAAGTGCTCATCTGATGCAGTTTCCACAACATGCACTGCTGAGTGCCACAAAACCAAGGAGGTGTTATAAAGCTCCCTCAGGCAAGATGATGTCATTTCCAGCCTACATTGGCTTTGAAGGGATAAAAAATGACATTATCATTCAAACATGACCTTTCAAGGTAAAAAATGAGACTGAAGCATAGACTGTTCTTCCCATGGCCTCATTTCTCTACCCTAGAAAACATCTCCTGATATACAGTCTCAGATTGCTGGACTTTAGTATCTCACACTCCAAATATCCTCTCCCCTNCTGCCAAACAAAGCTCATTTGTTTGAGCTAGGATAAAAGGGGGACCAGTTCTCCTGCTTACACTGAGGTGAAGGTATAGCTGGAATGTTTTTGTGGGCTGTGAGTCCTGCTGTTGTGCTTCCCTCAGACATCTCACCACCCTATCCCTTTCTTTACCCTCTGCCCAATGAGAGATATATCTGTGTGTAAAACACAAACACCCCTTTGACAAGGTTGTCTCAAACACTCAGGCTTCTTAGAAATCTCAGCCTATTGCCAGCTAGTGGGATAATTACATTTTCTTCTATAGAGCCAATTAGAGACTGATAACATTTTCACAATTATCTGATTAAACTTTTGCTCGCTGTCCTTTAGAATTACTTCCAGTCCTCTTCAGACACTGAAAAGCAGGAGGCTGTGAAGCAGTGGTAGCTTCCTTGCTGCTGTCACTGCCAAGAGACTAGGTGCCAAATGGTCCAAGTCTTCCTCAGCAGGGAAACCTCTATTAGCCTGGAACCAGGCAGATATACGGAAAAAAACACAGGGCATAAGCAGGAAAAATGAGAGAAAGACTCACGGACTTTTTCCTCAGGGTCATAGTTCCTGACTCGTGGTCCAAGTTACATTTCAAACCGTGTTTGTCACAGCACACCTCATCTCACGACAGCTTGATTATGCTGAGGATCTTTCCCAGCACAGTTAGCCTGCAGAAGTTGATTTAGTTTGTTATATTGCTAATCCCTAAACCAGAAACATTTTAGACTTAATTTACCAAGTGATTTGTGAGAGAGAAAAACAACAAAGGAAGGAGGAAAAAATCTAATAAAAAGCGAATTCCAAGCTATTAGTGGAGGC
This sequence comes from Anthoscopus minutus, assembly GCA_013399455.1. Lineage (NCBI taxonomy): Eukaryota > Metazoa > Chordata > Aves > Passeriformes > Paridae > Anthoscopus > Anthoscopus minutus. The sequence goes on from VWYI01003436.1 coordinate 157,144, forward strand.
TTTTGGGGACCAGAAGTATGTGAGATCTCTCAGTAGAAGTTAATCTGAGTGGTTTTCTCCACATAATTGTGATGGGACATAAGTCTCTTGAAGTTCGGGAAAGCATGTGGTGTGACTTGCATTCACATCTCAAAGCCTGAGGGACTTCTCTGCTGCTCTCTGATGCTCTCTGATGGCAATACCTGAGCACCTTGGCTTTTATATTTAAACAGATGCAGATAACTGTATTATTTCCAGATGAAACATGGAGGCACAGAGAGTTATGTAATCTCCATTGGATTTACCCATATCCGATAGCAAATCTGTGAGAGAGATAGAAAATAAGCCTGAAGCTTACCTGGCCCACAGAGGCCTTCATGTCATCTGTGATTCATCTTTCCATGCTCAGTCCAGTATTTTGAAGGTTCAAGCATTGCATGCAAAAAGCTGCTTCTGTGAATGAAACAGTGCCCTGATTTCTTCCAGGGCAGGGTCAGCACTTGGTGGTTCTGAGATTCACTCTGAGATTGAACTCAATTTTTCAGTGCCTCTAGCTCTGGGTTGGAGCTTCAGGACTGAACACCCTTCACAGTTCTTGCACAGCAGCATCATGTGGAACTGCCCACCAGCCCAGCATGAGACCCTGATGGGCTCCCCAGCGACCCTGAGCTGGGTTTGCAGCCCAGCCCAGGGGAACCTGACTTCTGCTCTCCTTCCCAGCTGCTTCCCAAGCCTCCTGTGTTAACTCTGGCAGTGGGCACCTTCTGTGCCCATATCTTGCAAAACCTACAGGTGGTCCCAAACCACATCACTTGGTTTTGGATCAAGATTCATACTTCCAAGCATGTCTGAGTCCAAGATTTCTATTATTTGGCATTCTACCAGCATGAAGTCAGCGTAGAAATGTGTGTTTGGAAAACAGGCAATTTACAGTCATTCAAGAGAGGTTTGGCATTCATGGGTACATCCATTTCTCCATCTAGTACCAACACTGACATTCCAGTATTCCACTAATGGCTGTAATTGCAATGGGGTTACAAAAGCACTAACAAGAATGAGGCCACTCTATACTCTGAGTTAAGATATCTTAAGAAAAAAATTATAAAAAAAGGACATAATATTCTTAAAGGAGAAAACATGCTTCCATGTTACAGGCAGGTTTGCTAACATTTTCAAGGTTGTAAGACAATCTGTTCCTTGAGAACAGGAATGCATAAATCCAATATTCCTTTAAGAGGGTAGAACATGGTAGTAGAACAGAGGATACTCTCTGTTGCAACTGCTGTGAACCAATTTATTCCTGGGTACATGTCCATGTGAAATTGGGCTAACTTTCCTCTTTGTCAAATGTAATACCTAAGATTCTGGCAGCATCTGTTTTGTTTCACGTGCTAGACCTGTGGGACTCTAGACTCAATAACATCTCTCCAATTCAAAGAATAAAATCTTAAAAGCTCTCAGGAAAGCGAGCCAGGAGCCCCTGTTTTTTACAATAGATTGCTTGGCTGGCTGCAATCCTTTCAGCCAAACTTTTTTTTTTTTCCCCAGAGTTTGAGTGCACTGTGGGAATACCAAATACATGAGCTGCGATTAGCAGCTTCCCTTGTAAGTCTCTTTCTATGAGATCTTATTTGATTTAATCTTGTCTCAGGTAAATAAAAGGAGCCAAGTGGAAATAGCCTTTGACCTACTAATTAATCACTTGCCTCTGTTAACTATTCCTCAGTCAATGTTATTAAGTGGCAGCATCTGAATATAAATAGGCAACCATGTAAAGAGGCTTAAGTGCCATCTGGCCTTTACCTGCTAAGGTTCATTTGCCCTTTGAAATTGATCCCTTAGATATCATCATCGTTATTATTATTACTACTATTATTATTGCTATTAATACTATTATTTTTCTTCTTTTTATGGGGGGGGGAGATTTTTTCTTTTTTCCTCTTTTTTTTTTTTTTGGTTGGTTTTTTTTTATCTTTTTAA
>VWYI01003436.1:159117-183597 GCA_013399455.1 Anthoscopus minutus
GGTTGGTTTGTTTTTAACTCTTAAGAAGAGATTTGCATGCAATATGGTGCATTGGCCCAATTCAGCCCCATCTCCATTGCTTTTTGAAGAAATCCAGTAATTTTGAGGAAGTGTGGTTACAGATGCACTGCACACCTTGTGGTGATCAGGGTAACTAAGGCAGCAATTGCTGTTACACGCAGAGCAGTGATGGCTAGCAATATCTCATATGTGTGTGGAATACTAGCAGGGAAGTATCATGAAACCATATTAAGAAATTGCAGTGAATGATAAATACTCCTTCCAAGAGCAAGCTGGAAGAATGCTACCCTGTAGGACCCATTGTGCTGGACTATTTAAGAACATGGCTTTAGTCTAATTCATTACACATTTATGGCACATGTTTTGTCCTGTGGAAGAAACCGGATGTGTTTTCACAGAATCACAGACTTAGTTTGGAGGTGACCTGATAGATCTGATTCCAAACCCCTGCCATATAGAGAGATACCTTCCTCTACACCATGTTTTTCACCTAGGTAACATTTAAGTGGAAGAACACAGCTAAGGAAGGTGGATTCTGTTGACCTCCCTCTGGCATGTGCGTGAGCTGCTCCTACATATGAGTTGAAGGACGAGAAATAAATTTCTAATTTAAGAAAAAAGCTAATGCTTGTGCAGAATGATTGCACAGAGAGTGGTACCCTGCTCCCACTTTTGTGACCCTGCTATGCCTGGATGCATGTTTCTATCAGGTGGCCTGGCACAACCTTATTCTTTGTGTTTTCAGGTAATGTGTAAGGCATGCTTTTAGGCAACCTGCTTAATTAAACCAGGGAAGTTCTCTACTTCTGCAGAATGAAAGACTAAGTTAGGTGGTGTGCTAGACTGCACTTCACAAATCTAACAGTTCAGAGAGACAGGTAGGAATGTTTTGTGGTTTGCAATGCTCACAACTTCATCTCAGCAAAAAAAGAACAGCTGAACAAGATCTTGACAACCTCCACATCCACTAACAACTGTGGGAATACTGACACTGGTCAGATCTTAAGTTTACGGGCTCCTATCATTTAAGATTAAACTGGGCCCATGCATTATAAGTCGAGTCATAAACCAAGTGTTTTTACAGCCTTGAGGCTGGATTTGTTTTTGAGATCAATACTATTTACTGGAAATCCTTGCAGAGGTACAGCCATCATTGCCACTTTGCCACAGGCTATCCGCAAACGTGGGTGGGCTGTGTGAAATCTGTGTGCTCCCAGGGCAGAACCAAAAAGTATTGTTATTGGTGGAGTTTCAGGGGCTGGTAAAGTGACCCTTTAATAAAAATGGCCAAACTCAGTGGAATTGCAGTAATATAATTGAGGTTACAGCCAGGCTACCAAGGCAGGGTCCTTCCCTCTACCTTAACGCATCAGAGAGCAGAACCTGGCCCTGAGCCTGTAATCAGTTTGAACAGTCTGTCAGGTGCTTTGGGATTTGGAGGTGAAAGGTGCTGTGTAAATGTCAGGCATCATTTGCTGGGGCACTACATCCAGGCTGAGAAGTACAATGTGCCAGAGACTCTTCAGTGTGGTGTTAGGAGTGATCTTGGGAAAGATATTGCACTGAATATATGGATGTTGGTTGAGCAGAGTCGTGCAATTTCTAAATCACCCAATGCATTTTCCTTTATCTCCCTATTTTATCTAATTTTCTCCCCAGTTTTCTTTATTATTAAGATAAATCAAACCAAGCAGGCATGTACTAAGATATTTATTTATACAAAAGAGGTGTGATCCCAGCTCCCCAAAGCTGCTTATATAAAATAACAAATCAGAGTGAATCATTTAAGCTGGAAGGTTTATTTGGTTGTGGGTTGCTCTTTTTAGGTTCATGAAATGTTGATGAGCCAATCACAACATTCTCACATCTATTTGTTATTGCAAACAACCCAAAAAGTAATGAATAGCTCACACAAGGCTGTGGAGGACATTCACTGCTCCAGAACACACATTCTATTATTTACACCAGTCACCTGGTTGTCTTGCTGCTTCCTGATGGCTTACTCGATTAATTAGGCAACAGAATATGAATTTGAAGTACTGCATATGTATTCACATATATACATACGTGGGTTGATGGCTGCTTTCAGGGATTCTCAGTGCCTCAGAAAGACTTGAATCCAGTCCTAGATAAACAAGGCAGTTCCAGGAGAGGGGGTGTGCTATGAACAGCCTCTTCTTCAGTGAGTACTTGTGACTTTATCTTTTAGGTTTGCTTTTCAACAGGCTAAGTCTTCATAAAGCAAGTGTAGAAACAAGGAAGAGAGTCTCATCCTGTTTGGTTCTTCTGTGCCATGAAATACCTTTTCAGGTGAGAAACTAAACTTCATTTATCTGAATACCTACAGAACTCTTTTTGAGCCATATGGCAACAATAAAAGACTCTTTTTTTTCTGGAGCAAAGCAGGGAGTAGAAGAGGGAGCTGGCTGTCTCCACAGACACAGGCAGCAAGGCTGGGCTGGGATGAAAGAGAATTTCTACTTCAAATCACAAAACCAGGAGAAAGTGGCTGTAATTCAAGAGAGGTTTCTCTTCCAGACTGTCCCTGGGTTCTGTGTCCAGCACAGTTCCCCTCAGAGTGAAATCCAGAAATAGTGGCACTGACTTCAGGGTGACTCAGGGAAAAACAGCGTCAGGAGAGCCTCTGAGAAGATCTTCCCACCTCTCACTACTCCTCCTTTTGTTATCTTCTCAGTTCTTGGTTTCCATTTTCCTTTTTTCCTTTTTAGTTTCCAGTTTAGCAAAATCAAACTTAGGAGTTATTTGAGTTTTCCACTTCAGTTTTGATGAAAAGTCATTTCACCTGTGACATACAAATCCAAGGTTTTCCTTAGATAAGAGAATGTTTTTAGAATAATTTAATTTCAGTGTCTCTAAAGTGATGGACTTTTTTTTTCTCTCCTCAATATCTTCAGGTGTTTGCATGTCTAAATAGCATCCAGTGGCTAAGCACTGCAGAGGTAAAGTTATCAGCAACATCATCTGAGAATATACAGATCTGTAACTATCAGTCTAAATTTTGTATACTTTTAATGTGTTTTTGTGCACTAGAGGACCATGTTTGTATAAGTAAAAAAAAATACATGAGAATCTTACAAGCTAGGAAAAAAAGGAGATACAGGAAATAGAAGCTATTTCTGGAGTGTATTTTTTTTTCAAAGCAGAACTGTTTTGGTTTTATTTATTAAATAGAAAGGTCAAGAAAGCAGGAGGAAAAATAAAATAAAAGTCATCTATAAGAGAATTGTGTTGTTGGAAGTGTAAGAGATAGAAGTTACTGCTAAAAAAAGGAAAGTCTTCAATTTTGCATGTGCTATGGATTCCAGAAAACTATTTTCTCATTTAGAGCCTGAAAAATATATTGCTTTTTGGACATCTCTAAATTATTTCCTTTTCTTTTTTTTTTTTTTTGTTTCCCAGTACTTGAAAATCAATTGAATCAAAATTAAACTTTTTGACCTAGTAAAATGGGCAAAAAACATTTTTTTTTCTTAATGGAAGGAAAAAAAAATTCTAGAAAAATTAAAATATTTAGATTACACAATAAAAGCAAATACTTTAAAATATGTTCTGGACATAAAACAATAATTCAGAAATTCAGTGAAGATGCAAGACATCTTTCCACTAACTAATGTTTTGTTTCAGCATTTAGCATATAATGGCAAGTTTAGAGAGTGAACCTAGCAGCAGAAACCTTCATGAAGTGATGATAGCCTTTATGAGATGTACTTATGGTTCCTCCTCATAAAGTGTTTTATGTCTCCTTAGGAGATGGTAAGGATGGTGATCATTTTGAGAAAGTAAATGTGAATATAACAAAAAGTTGAAAAATAAAAATAAATTAAATTGTAAATTTTGATAAATACAATGTAACTTGTTCAAAAAGGTCAATTTAAAGGAAATTGGTAATGAATTATTTAGTATTTCAAAGTTTAGATGCAACCATATGTTAGCTAAAATATCCCAAAATAAAGTAATATTTTGGAAATGTCTTAAAACTTCCCTTTTCACACAAACATGAACTCATAAATTATCCATGGTTTTAGCTGAATATCCTGCACACATAAATATGATTTTGTGTCACAACTAAGTGATGTAAATTTGTGTTATTCATATTAGAAAGATGAAGCCAAAGAGGAAGCTAAAGAAGATCCAGGAGAGCTGCACAGGGACTGGGGACAGGCCATGGAGGGACAGGACACAGGCAATGGCTTCCCAGTGGCAGAGGGCAGGGCCAGATGGGATCTTGGGAAGGAATTGCTGGCTGGGAGGGTGGGGAGGCCCTGGCACAGGGTGCCCAGAGCAGCTGTGGCTGCTCCTGGATCCCTGGCAGTGCCCAAGGCCAGGTTGGATGGGGCTGGGAGCAGCCTGGGACAGTGGAAGGTGTCCAACCAAACCATAATGATGTAAAATATCTCAGGTTAACTTTCCCTTTGCAGCTCCTAGGCTCCTAGGCTCCTAGAGAGCTCTTGGATCAGTGTTTGAAGGCATCTTTATGGCTGTGTTGTTGAAGTTCTGGAGTTTCCAAACCTGTTTGTGAGATCCAGCTTCATCTTGCAGCACTCAGGATAGCATCTGCTCTTGCCATGAAAGCCTTAGTTTGGAGATGGGGCTGATATTACAGAACCAAAGAAAATATGCCTAATTTCTTCCTTCTTTTTCAGACCTCTCTTCCCTAGAAATAAAGGTCTCTTAGTAAGTATGAAAAATTTGATTATCACCTTACTAAGGGCTGGGTGCTGAGCAGCATGGTCATACAGAGACTATAGGAAAATTAGTTTCAGCACAAACCTTACTATTTTTGCAGCTCTTACTTAGGTCAGTATTTGGACAATTAAATAAAGAAGATGGAAATTCAGGTAAAACATTGACTTGTTGTCACTAAAAGGTAGTAATAAATCAATACTCCTGCTCTATGATGCTAGTAGTGGGGTTTGAATGACCCTTGTGTGTGTGATCCTTCAGATGAATTATACTTGCCAAGAAAAACTCACTTTTTTCCTGCTCTACCTGTCAGAATTTTTATTTATTAGGCAGCTGATTGCTGTAGACATTTTCGTTTTAAATCCATAAAACCAAAATAATAATATTACTCTTTGCGAAGCACTGATATTATTTTTGAGATGGGTATCTTTCCATTTTCCCTGCGAGTGGTCTAAGCAGCCATTTTGTCAATGCAAATTATATATATATATATATATATATATATGTATGTATATTTTGTTTGATTATATTTTCTCTATGATTATGCAGCTTTTAATTAAATGTGACCTGAAGTTTCAGAGGCTCCTTACCCTTAAATTTTTGGGTGAGGCTTAGTACAGAAAATCTCTTTGATGAAAACACATTCAGGAAGTCCTTTTTGAAAAGCCCTGACAGAGTAGCATTGAGTGGTTGTTGGGGATCTTGATGGTCAGAGATGTGGAAATCTCTCTGAGTTCTCAGCTGAGCCTTCTTGCTTTTATATCTTATTCCTAGGCTAGAAGGAACTGTTCAGGCTGCCTCTTTCCCAGAGGGAGTAACAGAGCATCCAGTGTTTTTCACCTTTACTGGTTAGGAAAAGGGTTGATAAAAGTCTGTTCCTTAGGATCTCACGGTGTTGTTTCAATGAAGTTTAGATATTAACTGTTTGAATGAAGCACTTTCTAATGGAATAAGCTTTTGCCAAATGGGAGAAAATACATGCTGCTTGCTGCTGTTTTATTTTTCTGCATTTCCCTCAGGCTCTAGTTCTATAACAACCATAACCTAATCTCTAAATTCTAGTGCAATGGGGTTGCCATCTTACCCCAGCAACATTTCCTAAGCTGAAGGGATGCATGTTTCTGAAACAATGCAGAATGTTAGAGGATACCTTAACACCACTTGCATTCCAAACAGTTAGCAAGATCAAAAGGAATTTGTTAGCGCCTCATCAGTCCTCCAGGTCCAATCATGTTGAACCTTGTTTTCTGGCTGTAGTTATTTGTACTTTAATGCAGGCTTTGGGTTCAGATCTCTCAGCATGCAGCTGTGTGGGCAGCCATGCTCAAGTGTGCACCAGTCCTTGATGATACAAGCTGATAACACAAACTGCAGGATCAAGGGTCCAACAAGAATACTCTTGGCTTTTGTCGCTCTTCCCACTTCAAAGGAGACAAAGCTGTGCTCGAAGCCCAACTTATAAACCCTTAAACAGCTCCAAAGTTTGGCAAAGGTGGGTTCAGGTAAAATTCACCTCCAGGCAGCAGAACCACCTGAGATCAAGCAGGTCTCTGCCTCAAATTGGGTCCTGGGTCTGGGATATGGGAAAGGCTTTTTAAGAGAGTCATGAATTTAATGCCACACATTTCAAACCATTCTTGGCTTTGGCTTGCCAAGCTGACAAGAATATGATTGCAAAGACTCAGGGCAGGCTTGACTATCAGTATTTACTGCTTCCTGAAGTTAAATCTGTAGAAATAATTGCCAAATGCTTAGGAGCCTGAGCTCTAAATGGATTCTACCTTTCCTAGCTTTTCATTGCCCAAGGCAACACACTTGCCTAGAAATAGTTAATGGTGCTCCTTGCAAAGCCCAATTCTCCTTTAAGGGTCATCATTATCTACATTTTAAGGCTGAACTGAGATTTAAATATAACTTTACATTATTGAGATGCAAATCACCTTGGTCTCATAAGTATTATATGTCTAAATCATTTTTTTCATCATAAAAACCTCTCTCTTTTTTTTTTAAATGTTTCCCTTTAAGTACATTTTTTCCATTAAACTAAATATATGCTTAATTTTTTTTCTCCTCCAAAGGCAAGGTCTTTTCAATTCATGCCAGTGTTATTATTTCTCAAAACGAGTTTCATCTTGATCCATAAACATTTTATGCCAAGAATAATGCTGTTTTAAAGACAATAAGTGCCTATTTCTGCCTGAGGCCATCGGAAACCCCGTAAAGGAGGTAGTAGGAATTAAAGACATTTAATCATATTTCCTCATTTTTAACTGCTATTTTTTTACACTCTGAAGCAGTTTTTTCTATCCTTGCTGAGTCCTATTGAATGCCATAAATCTTAATTAAAGATGTAATTTTTTTTTTATGAAATCTGAGCTGGGAAGTGCATTTCTTGCTTTTAAGAGCCTATGAGCCTACTACATGTAGGCTCATAAAGCAAATAAGACTTTTACACTTGCAGGGTTTCAAAACCAGTTATCGCTGTTATTATGTCAAATGAGTACCATAATTATTATTATTGCTTGGTTTGGTGTTTTTATGATTATTGTTAACGCCTGAGCTTTGCATTTTCTGTGTACAAGACATCATGGGGAGAAGAATAGCTTACACCAAGTGCATATCTGTATGCAAAATGAAGGAAAGCTTACAGAAATACACCCTTTAGCACAGGAACTTGGATTTAACATTTTCATTTTAAGTTATTGTAGTTTTTGTTGGTGTATTTGGGATTACTTGGGTTTTTTTTTTTTTTCTTGGTTTTTTTTTTTGTGTTTTGGTGGGTTTTTTGAACCTAAAAGCTGTTTCACTTAGGTGGGCTTAAATAACAGCATGTTTGGTGTAAACAGCATGTTTGGTGCAATTTTTTTGTTGAAGCCAAGAGAATTAAATTGCTTTATACTGGGGAAAGTGGTATCTCTCATAATGTAATTTTCCTGCTGTTCCACATAATTTTGCTGTTGAGAGGAAGGAGGGGAGCAAAGTTCCATTGTCTTATCTGAATTGGAAAGAAACAGGTACTCCACACCTATCAAGACAAGACTGAGTGTGTGCAAGATCTCCCTGCAGATGAAGTGGAAAACACTGCACAGAGGTTTTGATCTGAAGCCTGGTAAATTCAACAAGATTTGTGTTGTCTCTTGCAAACAACCAATATTTGCTCTCCTTTAATGGAACCTGCTGGAAATCCATCCCCTCACAGTCTTGTTCTGAGACCTGGGTCATTTTAACAGGCTGCTCCAAAGTCAAGGAAAACCAACATGAATTTTCCAAATAATTTCAATGCTGTTTTTGATTGAGCTGTTTTATAGATTGATGGGGGGCAGATACCACCTCAAGGAACTTCATTTGCTAGGAAGCACTGAGCACAAGACTGCAATGGTTTTCCCAATACTTCTCACCACTGATGCCATCCAAGAGGACATTATTAAACTTGACCGACTACCCAGCACTCCTGATGTGGAGAAAGTAGCAGTAGAGACAAACCCAGGATTTAGCCCATCTATTCACTTCTTCCAACCTGACAGATGCTTAGAGAGCACTTTGGCTTTCCATGACATAATTTCAAACTTCACATTAAGGTTAGTTATGCATTTACCCTCTGAAATGCTCACAGTCCTGCTGGCTGGTAATGAATTGCCCATTTAAATTTGGCTCTTGTACCTGGAGTTTCTTCTGTTAATACTGGTACTTTTCTGTATTTTCAAAAACAGAACAAAGAAAGGGGTGGAAGTTTTGCAGGCTGAGGAGCTGGTTCAAGGTTTGAGTGAGTGTACCAAAATATGATTCTTCAGTCACTATTAAGCACATGAATAACATTGCTCCTGTGAGTAATGCTTCTGAGTCCACAGTGAAACATTCATGGGGATAAAAACACCTATGGCTGAGGCTTTGTGGGGGTGCAGCCTCGTGCTCTCACCTTCTGCTGCAAGGTCACCCTCTTTCCACAGCTGCCAAGTCAACCAACAAGGCACCAGTGGCTTTTATTAGATGCTCGTAGTTACTGTTCCTTAACATAACATGACCTTCCTCAACAAGGCCTGAATCAAAAGGGCATTGATTTACTGGCTGTGAAGTGATGTTGCCTCACTGGCATCTAATATTTTATTTAAGGCATGGTTTTGCCAGGAAAGTCTCTCATTATTTTAGAATCATCTTTCCTCTTCCAAAGGCATTTTGGAAGATAGCAAAAATGCAAAGAAAATATGTTTCCCATCACACACCACTCACAGAATTTATTTTGGGTAGCTTTCATGCCTGCAGCTACAGTATCTCACTTCTTCATGGGCACTAAGTTTGGGAGAAAAGCAGGAAGCACTTATTTTGCATCACAAATCAGTTGCTGTATTTGGTAGTTTCCATTTCATTCACGGTAGTAATTACGTGGTTACAGCTATTCTGAAGCTTCCTAGTGAAGGATCATAATTTTCATGCTTCCTCTAATTTATGAAGGGTAAAAAAACCCCAACCAATCAGTGTCCTTTTTTTTTTTCTCTCTCAAGCTGGTATAATTTTGGGGGCAAAGTTCATAAAAGAGAAATTAAACTTTATTTTGAGGATACCCTGATGAGTACAAGTAGGAGGAAAGTCCAGGAGCATTGTTGGGTCATGAAGAGTGGGGTGACAAAAAGGTTCTGAGTGGGGTCACATAATTAGACAACCTGGTCTGAGGACAGGAGAGATCAATACTTCCCAAGCTTCAAAAATACTGATAAAGTAATCTTTTTTGGACAAAGCCAAAATTAAACTGAAAAAAAAAAATCATAACTAAGGACAATCCTGATAACCCTTACTGGAACAGGCTCTATTTAGACAGAAACTTTTAAGGAAGAGAGTTTGACACTGTGTGCTCACTCTTTTTTTCTTTTTTTAATTGCTATTTGTTTGTTTTCATGAGGTCTCTCCGTTTGCTTGTTTGCAAGATTTGTGTGTGCTTATTTTAATTTTGTTTTAGGGTTTTCTTTTTGTTTGGTTTGTTTTGAATTTTGTTATTTTCCTCACTGCCCCTCAACCCCCTCAACTTTCCTGGGAATTCAGTCCTGTGTGATCTTTCAAGGATTTTGTCAGTCATTTCACAAGCCCCGTTCTGACACCTTCCAGACACCCAGTGGTCCATACATTGTAGTCTGAGAAACACAGGACAGGACAATTTCTCCAGGCTCCAGCTGGCTTTATTTGCTATAAAACTGTGATCTTGCAAGTTCTTGGGTTTACAAGTAATTTAATGCAGGTGGGCAGGGAACTGACACAGGTCATTTTGGGCTATTTTAGCTTAATTTAATTTTTCATTTCATGACATCTCTTGTTGAAAGCTGATTAACTCTGTTTGTGATTGATTGTTATACTATTTTTCCCTTTTCATTGTTTTAAACAGTTATGAATAGAAGCCCACAAAAATACTAATATTAGAAAACTCTCCTCCTCCCACAACCTGTGACAAAGGTTAATAAAGTTTTTCTGGTTTTCAGTCATTAGTTTTTTTATTGTTTTGTCAGCTATATACACATGCATACACACATATATATATACACATACACCTATAGGTATTTAGGTACACACACACACGTATATGTGGATCTATATATAAAAATATATGTATATTTAATTTTTAAAAATTTTATTTTCTTCTTCAATTACTAAATTTAAATTAAGGGTACTGAGGTAGAGTATTATTCAAGAGGTATTTTGAGGGAAGTTTAAACCTGGCTCCTCCATATGAACACTTTGAGTACAGGCCACAGGCTGAGAGGATAAATACAGCTCCAGGACTGGTACAGAAATTTACTTTGTCCCAAAGCCCTGTTGCAGCAATTCCATTGACACCAGATGGCTGTTCTATATCTACAGGATGGCCAAATGTTTCTGATGAGTGTCTGCAGCTGATGAGGTTAATTCTCCTCCTGGCAGTCTGGTAAGGCAATTAGTAGGGCTTTTTTGTTGTTGTTTGTGTTTTGTTTTGTTTGTTTGGTTTTTCGTTTGGTTTTTCCATGAAACCTCTGTTCCTTTGCAATGGTGAACCTGGTTTACTAACCAAAGGTGAAGAGAGTATTCCTGTTTTCAGTGGGGATCAGGGACAGCCTCAAAATGAGTATGTGGACAGGTCTAGGAAGACCTTTGCTTTTCTCTTATTCTATGATTTTAAAGAAATTTTATATTTCATATTCTTTATCAAGTGTTTTCCAATAGTCACTGGCACTTTAAAAAGTGAATTGTCATTGAGGAATACCTCACACTTAAAAATGTCACCTAGTCTCTTCTATGTATTAGGATTCCTTATTAGATTATAAAAATCCCCTCTGCTGTGAACTCAGAAGTAATTCAGAAGAACAGACAATCCTGGACTTAAATTATCAATTCAAAATCTCAAAGCATCAGACTTTACAAATGATGGGAATCAGATTTGCTATGATAGTTGAGGCTCGTGGCTGAAGTGCCTCTTTATAATGACATTATTTTCACTTTAAAAAACACTTCCCAGTAATCTAATAGGAAAATTATAGTAAATAATAATAATCAGCTCTTATACTCTTTTTTATTTAGTGGGTATAAGCATGCATTTATACAAGAGCATCCTTGTCATAAAGAAACTTTTTTTTTGATAATTAAATAATCCATGAATAAAATTACCTGTTTTTGCTGAGAAATGGCTGGAATGCCTTGAAGAGATGCAGAACCCTTTTCATGAGCCTGTGACCTATTTGTCTACACATCTGAACATCAGAAGTTCTACTTCTGAATGAACCAAAGGACCTCCTTACCCCACTGAGTAGGCAGTGGAAGGAGTTGTTGGTGTCACAAGCACAGCCACTAACCTGTAGGGATCTAACTAAATCCATAGGTCTAAGACATGCAGAAAAGTCCTCCATTACAAGAAAAATACATGTATTCATCCTTCTTTTCCACCACCATTTCCTTGCCTCTTGTTTTTTTCTGCTCCCAATTAATTTCTTAACCAAATGACGTCTGCAGGAAAATACCATTCCATAATAAATGAAAAAAAAAATATTCAGAGGTTAGAATATCCAACCAATTCTGAGAAGGCAAAGTTGAAGGGCATTGATTGAGGTTGCTGTCTTGTAAAATTTTTCATTTCAAGAAGGAAAATTATTTCCCTCTGACTTTTTATCCTAAATAGATTTTTGACTTCTTAAATAAATTATGAATTTTTTAGTAGTTAATTTTTTAAAGCAGTATATTATGCCAATAGTATCTCATGAAATGTACACATACACATGTGAATATACAGGTATATAACACATATAAATATATAGGTGTATATTACATTCTTACTTTTCCTATATAAAAGTCAAATACAAAAACTTAATTCTTCGAGGTCCTAAGATATTTTTGAAGTCCTGTTTCACAGGTTTTTTCATTTGGTGTGTTGTTGTTGTTTTTGTTTTGTTTCTTTTTTTTGTTATTCAGAAGAAAAAAAATAAAGAGGTTTTTACAATATTAGAACTACATGGGGATTATTTATATCTTTAAATGCTTTTCTTTTCACTGTGCCTCACCTTCACACCCATGGCCTTCCTGATGACATCTTCACCTTCCTGATGGCCCTGCAGGAGCCTGGCAGAGGAGAAGTGACCTGGAGAGAGAGCAGGATGCTCTCGAGCTCCTGGTTCTGCTGCAGCCTGGCTTTGGACAGTGAGTTCCAGCTCTCCTGGAAGAACTTGTTTTTGTGATCCAGTCTGTGGCCTGGGTGAAGGGTTTAAACCTCTGGCACAGAAAAGACACAAGTGGTGCTCATATTTAGTAGAAAACAGACATCACCTGTCTCCAGAGCCATGTGGCAGCACACACTGTGTCTTCTGGGCCTGTGGATGTGGCAGAAAAAAAACCAGGGTTGGGTTGAGGCTTTGACCATTGAGCTGGGGAAGGTGCTGTATTCAGAAATGTTGTATTTGGTATTAAGTACATAATATACTTTTGGTTTGTTTTTTGAGACAGTCTGGCTGCATAAGCCGCAGCAAACTCAGGTGTCACCCACCAGCTGTAACCATCCAGATCACACAGCCTGGCATGCTGCACTTTGAAGGCAGACAAGGCTCATGACAGGCAATTTTCACAGGTGTAATTACCCCAACAATATTGTTAAATTTCAGTGCAATATGTATTGCCACCTATCAGTTACAAGAACCACTGTACAGACACAATCTGTTCCCTGATAAAACACAGAGGTTCATAGTGCACTGTGCATTGAGCTCACAGAGAAAACCCTGCCTGGGACTCAAAGCCCTTTGTCCACTCTAATTGTTATTACTTGTAGCTGCGTGGTGGCTGGGGATAATTACTCTCACACTGCATGTTCTGAAAGAGCAGAAGCCATTCAGGTAGCTGAATTGGTAAAATGAAAGCTAACAATCTAGGTGGGGGAACAGGCTGTCCTGGACAGGTTCTTCTTACTTACTAATCACAAGAGGCTTACAGGCCACTTCTGAGTTGGGTCACAGAATAATTCAGTTAAAAGGGACTGCTGAGGGACATCTAGCCTTAACTCACCTGTTCCTTGAATTATGGAATGATTTGGTTTGGAAGAAACCAAAAGACCATCTCACTCCAACCCAGCCCCTGCCATGGGCAGGGACACCTTTCACTGTCCCAGGCTGCTCCAAGCCCTGTTCTACCTGGACTTGGGCACTGCCAGGGATCCAGGGGCAGCCACAGCTGCTCTGGGCACCCTGTGCCAGGGCCTCCCCACCCTTACAGGGAAAAATTTCTTCCCAGCACCTGACTTCATTCTCTCTTCTTTTGGTTTAATAATATTCCCTCTTTTCCTTTCACTAGGTGCCTGTGTAAAAAGTTCAACCCTGTTCCATGGGGTCAGTCTTCCCCAGGTACTGGATTCTGTGAGAGTCCAGTTTCTGCCATCCAATTTCTCCAGGCCATACAAGTCCCTCTGAATAAGAACTTTCCCTTCCAGTATGTCAACTTCTCAATTCAACATGGTGTGACCTACAAACCTGGTGAGAAGGGACCTCATCCCCCTTTTCAGTGTCTTAGTAAAGAAGACAGGCCCTGGCTACAGGCTGGACTTTGTATCACTGCCCACCACCCTAAAACCCAGGCAGTTTGTTTAATTTTCCACGCTCATCACATCACAGAATGTTTATTCATACCTGTGTTTATCATTTCACATACAGAATGTATATTCATATATTTATAAACTGGCAATTTGGCTATGGTGTATTCTAGCAAATCGTGTCAAAATCTTTGCTGGAGTCAAGATGTGCAACACCCACTGCTCTCTCCCTGTTCCCAGAGCTGTGATTCAAATCTCAAACATAGAATACCACTTTAGCTGTGCAGGGTGGGAAACTGAAGCACAGGTAATTGAAAATGCCACTGGTTCCTAACCTAGCAGTAATGGATATTAAAAAGGTAGATAGGGTTTCTTCGAGAGCTTTGAAAGGTTTATGACTTTCGTAGGGATAAGGAATGTTTTCTGCATTTTGGTGAGAGAAGGTACAGTGCAGCTGTTTGCTTATAGAGGGCTGGATCTCACCAGCACACACCAATCTGTCCATGGCATATCATTTTAATTACCCTGGGTTTACTTTCTGTGAAGGCATCCCTTCCCTTACTTAAAATTAGCCCTCTGTGTGTTACCCCACTGGCATGGATGAAGAATCCTGACCAGAAACATTGCCCTAATTCGACTAGATCAGGGGCATACCATATTTTTCAGTTAAACAAAGGCAACTCAATATTTAGATCATCTTTCTTGTTCCAGCTGCTGCCCCTTGCGTGGTGTGTAAATTAAGAGCTCTTGTGTTAACCATTGATTTTTCTTCCCAGGATCCCAAGGGGACACATCCTGCAAGGTTTATTCTTGAGGAAGCCCAGTCCACTGCTGCACAAAGCTGGCATTGTCAGGAAGATTTAGCTCCCGATGACAAAACATCTTTCATTGTGAATTCTACTCATCATAAGGAGCTTACAAATCCTAAATCACAGTGAGGCCACCTTTTCTTTTGCTCTCAGTGCACCATCATAACTCTTCCACCTTAACTATCAGAGGAATGCTGTCTATGCCTCTTATCAGGCCTGGGTCAAAGGTGAATATCTGAGCCTCTCGGTCACAGTGACACCAAGTGCTGTGAAATATGGTAATAACAATCTTCCAGGAATCTCTGAGGCCATTCTGTAAACCCAAGCGGGTCTGTGTGACTCTGCTTTTTGTCTTCCACTGCAGATGTGATGCTACCTTGAAAAAAGACGCTAAAAAATCCCCCTGAAAGCAGCTTCTGTGTTTGGGGTGGTGAGGGGGAGAGGGTTGGGGTTTAGCCATTGGTGGTATGGGAGAACAGCTGGGAGGGGGAGGTTTCTGGAACTATCTCTGGTCTGTGAGCTCATAGATGCAGATCACCATTCTAAATAGACACTGATAACTCCTAGAGACATTCAGTAACCTTTCAGCACTCCTTCTTAAAATAGACTTCTTTGTTCTTGGAAGAGAACAAAATGAAACCCGTCTCATCCCTGAGCTAAAATCTTTTATCAGTGTCTCCCCTGGAGAAAAGGACTTTTTCCCACCTTCTTGCTGGACTTCTGACTTTTAGTCGGGCCCCTACTAATTTTCTTTATATAAGAAAAAGGGATGGTGGGATATAGAATCATAGAATCACTTAGGTTTTAAAAACCCCTCCAAAATCATCAAGTACAACAATTAACCTGCATAAAATATTTTTCAGTCTTTTTGGAACATGAACACACCTTGGCTGAGGAACATCCAAGTAAATGACAAAGAGAAATAGTAGGGATTCCCTGAGCTGGTGGCAGGCAGCAGGGGAAGAGTGGAGGGTCTGTTGAACAAAGTGCTCTTTATTCTGCAGAGCACAGGGGGCTGTGTGTGTGCACGGTGATTAGAGCAGAAAGGCCAGCCACTGCCAGTGTGTTCTGAACCTGCAATAATCACAACAGAAATAAAAACACTGTGAGATGGAGCATGATTTCCTATGTCTGGGCACGAAAAAAGAGCAGGGAGGCTCCCTCACCTCTTGCTGCAGAGATTAGAAGGCACAAAAGAGACTTTTCTTCTGTGTATTTAGCTAATGAGCAGAATCTAAAGATACTCCATTGCTGCAGTCAGTCCTACTGATGCAGTTGAAGGTCACTCCCACAAAGACCTGTTGCATTTCCCTAACCCTTAAAGGAATTAAAATAAAAATGTGCTTCTCTCTAGCTCAGCAAATGTGTTGTAATAATACTGTGAGGCTAAATTTAGCATTTGCTCAGTGGCAGATTGCAGCCCCACCATCACAGAATACCCAGAGCTGAAGGGACACATAAGGATCACATCCTGTGCCTGAGAATGTTGTCCAAACACTTCTTGAGCTCTGTCAGCCTTGGTGCTGCGACCACTCCCCTGAGGAGCCTGTTCCAGAGCCCAACCACCCTCTGGGTGAAGAATCTTTACCTAATAACCCACTAAACCTCCTCTGCCACAGCTTCAGGCCATTCCCTTGGCTCCTGTCAGTGATCACCAGAGAGAGGAGAGGAAGCTGCAGACCACAGTGGGGTCTCCCCTCAGACATGTTCTGCTCCAAGCCCCCTTTTGGCCTCACCTCTGCTCTCCTTGTCCCTCACACTCCTTCTCTCAGGTCATACCTGACTCCTCCTCCCCAGTGTGCTTAATAGCCAGAAACCTGGTCACTAATTACTGTGGTGAAGATTTGCAACCTGTCTGGCAGTGCCAGGAAGCGGGGCACAGCCTTTGCAAGTGTGGAGAGATCAATCAGGCTCAAGTGGAAACAGAGAGTTTCCGGCTCATTCTGAGAGTCGACGATGACAAGCACCACTGAGCAGAGATGTTTGGCTGTCAAGTGTCCAATGCATTTGGGAACTCACCCCACGGGGAGGGCAACAGGATTTTTTCTATTTTGCTTTTATCTTTTGCGCTCAACTCATTTGATCACACACACCAAGGGGGGAAAAAAAAAAAATTAAAAATGGGTAGTGGTGGTGGTGGTGGTGGTGGTGGGGAAGCTGTCCATGAAGAATTTTCAAGTCTGTTTTCCATCAGACTGATGTATCTTTTCCCAAGGTTGGTGTTTCTTCCACTCTCTTGCCCTGCTTCCTCCACCCCTTTTCTGAGCTCTACTATGAAGTTATTTTTCTAAGGGTTGTGACAAGAGACTTTGCAGACTTCAGATTTTTGATGTCTTAAAGTGCAGTTGGATATATGAGAGATGTGAGGACTAAAGGAAAATAAAGGTCTCAGGCCTGGCTGCTTTCATAGTATCTTTTGACTGCATAATAGTTCTGCCAGTATTATTAAACAATATTTTAGTAGTAAGAACAATAACCAAACTTTAGAGATTTAATATGCTATGTAGGAAAAAAAATGGATTCTGTGTTAATTGAATAGTCAGGAAAATGTGAGAATGAATCCAAGTTTTCATTTACAGTTCTGACAGAACCAGAAAACAACAGATTTTAAGACCAGAAATAGACCTTAAACTATCTGCTTTTTCAACCTCCTATGTAACAAAGCTATGTATCATCCAACTTTTTCAAAGTAGAAATAGTTTAATTTCCCTTTACTCCTGGTTATGTTTTTAAAAATGGGGGAGGAAAGCAAAGGTGTGAAGTAAAAAGATGCCATTTTTTCCCTGAGTTGAAATTTACAGGTACAGAACTTGTGATTTTGGACCACACTCATGTATATCTAACCAGCAGATGCAGGGCAACAGCCTGGTCCTTGTAATGCACCACAGAAGATTACAGAAGAGAAGATCTGTCATGTGGAACTGGCAAGAGGTCATTCCTTGTCCTAATACAAACATGGTGAGAGCACGTAAAGGGGCTCTCATTTGCTCTTGCACATCACATCAGAGAAAAAAAATCAAGTTCTACCTCTTTATTCACCCTTCTTGCAGAGCAGAGGCGTTGGGGATGCTTGTTTCACATATGTGGGTGGATGACCCAACAGCCACCTGTGTAAAGAGCAAGTGAAATTGTTTGTAGCTAGTGACCTAGCTGTGGGTGTCCCCCCTGTAATCCATGTGAGAATTTCTATATACAAGTATTGCTTTCTCCTTATGCTAGTAATGCTGGCAATTGTACGAGAGGGAGAGTGATATGTTCTTAAACTGACTGTGACACTGGCTTTACCCAAATCTTGGGGGATGCTCTGAACAATACAAGAATTTCCCTGGATACTGGAGGAGTTATTGCAAAGGCAGTGAATATTTTTCTCATTTAAGTAGATCGTTTAACCTGTCTAACACACTGCTGCTGTATCTTGTTTCTACCCATGAGTAAGGGCAAAATGATCTTGAACTAAAAATGAGAAATAACAAAATTTTATTTCCCTATAAATTTCTGTGTAAAGCATTTTATATAGAGGGAGACACATTTAGTCATGGAGATGATAGAGGAAAGAAATCAAGTATCATTTTTTGACTTAAAAAGTATTAATTTGTGCTTTGGAAGGTGTCTTTCTTCAGAGCAGGTATAAAGGGATTTTTTTGAGCTTCTTAAGCTAATTAATAAATCCAATGAAAAATTATGTGTCATCAATTGTAATTCTTTTTACAAAATGTGTCCTATGAAAAGCAAAATTATCAAATGTTTGCAGTTAATAGCAGACAGGAATCACAGGTTAATACAGTTTTGGAGGAACCTCTGGAAGTCAGATTTTCGGCTCAAAGGATGAATTGATGAGATCAGATAAACCAAGTCTTTACTGAAGCAATGAATAAAACAGTCAGGCTTTTTCCCTTTGCACATTTTTCCTGAGCTTGAATCTTGCACCACTTGTTATCACTGAGGTTTGTTAGGTGCCATTGTAAGAGACTCTGCTAAAATGTTTATCCTATTTCTTACAGGTCCCCTTTATGTAGTAAAAGGCCACCAAAAAAAAAATCTTCTTCATTATGGACTATATAAACCTATACTAGTTTCTCCTATACCAGGGAGAAAGCGAGACCATGGTAAATGCAGATGCATGAAATTAGGTGATTTATTCCATTTTCAGTGCTTAGATTTAATTTCGCAATTTTCAGCCTTTATATCTTGAACATTGTTGCTGTGTAGGAAAAATTTGCTTACAGGCTGACTTAAGATGGAAATGGAAGAGTTCTTACAGAAAACTCATAAAGTAGCTGGGGTGGGAAACCCTTACAGTTGCTGTATTTTTTTTACTTTCTCCCCCTAAAAATTTATACTTTCTATCATTAACTTGAACATTCAGATATAATTCAATTAATTTTAAACTAAAATTAGTTTCTTGTTCTCTAGAAATATAAAGAGCTCTGGAGAACATAATGTTTGCTCCTTTCCCTGTCTTGTCTTCACAAGTGACCAAGGTGATATTATTTCAAAGAAAGAGAGAACATGGTAGTTGCATTCAGCAATTCTGGCAGCAGTAGCCCTGAAGACTATTTCCTCCTCAGTTCCAAGTACTTCAAAGATTAGTTTAAGCCATGAGGCAGGAAGGATTGCTTTGGTATGGTAATAGGGAGAATTGCACAGGATTCCCTTCTGAGTATGTTGGTTTTGAATTTCAGAAAAAAATTTAAAAAAAGAATTTGAGGTCAAAACAAAAGGAGATAAAGAATCACATTAATAAAACTGAAGCTATGAGATTCTGGCTCTCAAGCCTGCTCAAAAATTGAAGTTACTTTAAATTATTATAGGATGCTGAAAAATTTCACTCCTGTTGAAAGAAGACAGAAGTCAAAGCTGAGACATTTTAAAATATATTCTTGAACTGTATTTTCATTCCATAAAAGTTAATTTTCTCAGCAGTTGCTTTCTCTTGAGCTCATAGGGCTTTATTTATGACTGCAGAGTTGCCTATGATAACGAAAAACGAACGCACACCAGAACAAAACTGCTGTTTAGGAGAATATGTTCAAGATGTTTAGTAATTTCTTGAGAATCTGAGTGATTTTTGTATGAACAGGTAGGCATCTGTTAGAGTGGAATTTCACTGAGCAGCTTAATTAGCTCTTTGTGCTATTTAATGTTATGTTAAATGACTTACCAGAAGTTATTAATTAAAGTATTAAAATCTCATTGTTTTTTAGTAATGAGGCTCATGGGAAGAGGGAAATGAATAATTCTTTTAAAAGAGCATGTTCTTAGAAAGAAACATATTTCAGGGAACACTGAGAAAATTAGAAAAACAGAGGAAATATACACCTGGCTATTCCATTTGTTGTCTAAAACATCCAGTAGTTTACACTTGTTATAGGAATCCTATAAATACTCATGCATAACCAAATATGTTAAACTACTAGCACTGTTGGTTGGTAGTTTAAATAAACCTTTCCATAACCAAATTTAGGAAATCAGGGCTCCCTCAAAGGGAGTTCTCAGCTCCTTAGAGAACATCTGTCCATATTTTAACCCACAGTGAGAATGGATGTTTCACTTTGGATTTTTTTTAATAGTGGAGATAGCAATTGATTTGCTTGTTACCAGGCTGATTAAAAGCTGTATGCTATAGTGAGAGAAGGAGATCAGCCTCATTATCTCCCCTGTCTACCTTTCCCTCTGTCCTGTCTTCATGGCATGATGACTTCCCTCTCTTCCATCAAGGTCTTCAGAATCCCATGAGTTTCCAAGAGGTGAGCCTGCTCTTGGATACCAAGGCTGCAGCTTCTCTCAATTTTCTTAAAATGTCTCTGTGTGTCTGATCTGGGAGCAGTAAGAACTTAAAGGTGTGATTCACCTCATCAGAAATTATGCCTAATTCCTGATAAGAAAAATTTGCCTCGAACACTATGGGTAATGCTCTCAGATTTCATTCAGACACAGTGGGAACTCAGATAGATTTTACAGGGAGATATTGATATCACAGATGTTTTCAGTCGTGGTGTAGGAATCTCACCACAGCTTTTATCTGCCTGTGTTTTCCTGTGATGTGTATAGTGATCAATGTAAATGCAATGTAAATCTGGGTTCATTCAGAGTGCAAGGAGGATAATCCAATCCATCAGTAATGAAGGCTTGAATTTCTCTGTCCAGCTCATACTCTGGAAGAAAGTGTTGCTTCAGTGGAGGAAAATATCCACGTTGCATAATTCTGCAGCTTGTATATTTAAAAACGAAACAACAAAACAAACAAAACAAACCAGAGAGTCTAACTGTATTCCTCTTGGCATTCAGTCCATTCTCTTCAGATGACTTTTCTATTGTTATAATTTATGAGTGGTATCTCATTTAAAGCTCCGTTTAAGGATGCAGCTCAGAAATCATTACCTAACTGCTCTCAAAAGTCAAAAGAAGATTTGGTTGTGTAAAGCAGCGTGCCTCTGGGGCCAGTAAATGGTTTAGAACTTCCAGCTGTACTTCTGAGGAGTGTGAAAGAGACAGGAGGGACAGAATACCTCAGGACTCTAATGGTACCCACTGTTTTAATGAAATTAATAAACAGATCTCCAAGGGATTGTATAATTTTTGCATCTCCCAGAGAAAATCTGAACAGATAGACTTAAGCTGAAGCTCACAGCAGGTCTGAAAGTGACCTTGAAAATTTTTCCTAATGAGCAGCAATCACAAAGACTTAATCAAATGAGTCAGTGCAGAAAAAAAAAGAGTGATAGTTGTATGGTGCCGTTTCACCCACGGGATGAAGAGGAGAATTCTGATCCTGTTGGACATTTTCTCCCCACCAAAATATTGTAACAACCTTGGGGGAAAAAAAAAGAAAAAGAACAACACATTAAATGCATTGACATGCAAAAAATTCCATAGGGTTTATGTTTTGGGTTTTCATTTTGTCTTATTATGCAGCATAGGACATGGAGGAATATTGTGCTCAACTGTGGAAATATTTCTGGTTCCTGAAAAGTATTTTGGCTAGGTGTCCTTCCCACACTCAAAGTGTCCTATGCCAAACTGAACCTCTAAATTGGTTGATAAATTCCAAATATATGCATGCAGAGGGAAAAAATAATGCATACTAAAAACATGAATTCAAAGTAATATTCAAGAAAAACATCTTCAAGTGTGTGTTAAGCATAATCCACAATACTTTGTGTTCAAAAATGGTGAAAAATATGAACAAAATGCTAGAAATTTTCAGTGAAACAAGGAAACTAGAAATATCAGTTATTTTATAGGTTCATGGATTGCCTGTGTTTGAAATTATTCTCAGAAAGGATGTGGGAAAATAATAGAAGACTGAATTTTATGAGGAGGTGCAAGGCTGTGGTTGTAACAGCCTCAATATTAGACAGCCAGGGTTGTCGATGATGTCCAGAAACTCATGAATGTTTTATGGGGAAAGTACATAGGAAATAATAATTAGTGTTTTCACAGTTAAGAAATAATTATCAGAGGGCATTGGATGAAATTTTCAGGCAGAACTTTTAATGCAAATCTGATGATGAACTACTTTGTAATGAAATGCATGGTTAAACTATTAACTCGATGCCAGAACATATTGTGGAGGTCAGACATTAATTATTAAATTTAGTCCCTGAGAAACAAGCTGCTGCTTGGAAAGTTCATAAGATGGTGGAACAGGGAGGTTATACCAAGAGCAGGGTGCTGTTCTATTACCCCATTACTCAGATCTCAGTTATTTTCCTGAGCATCTGCCATTAATGTTATTTACAGGTAATGGGCTAAATAAGCCTGTGATCTATCCTTAAATTTCTTATTATATTCTTATATATATATGTCTTTTTACATGGTTGCATGGAAATGATCATAATAGTTAAAGTGACAAAAATGTATTTGACTGAGGAAGAGGATCATTAGGAACAGACAAAGCAAATATAAAGAAGAACATTTATCTCAGGTCTTATTTTCATTTTTTCTGTGTGCTTTAATATACAAACTCAGAGGAGAGAAAATGCCCCAAATGGTTCATTTTTACCAGTCTAAAGTGAATTCTTAAATATTTACTCTGGTTTAGAAGGGACACCACTTCTCTGGAGATATTTTGGACAAACAGCATGGATAAGAAGGCCAGCGGCCCCTGGGCTGTGCCAGGCAGGTGTGACACAGCCCCAGGGCAGTGCCCGTCCCTGGGCCGGCTCTGCTGAGGCACCTCCAGTGCTGGGGACAGCTCTGGGCCCTCAGGACAAGAGAGACACCGAGGGGCTGGAGTGTGTCCAGGGCAGGGAACGGAGCTGGGAAGGGGCTGGAGCCCCAGGAGCGGCTGAGGGAGCTGGGAAAGGGGCTCAGGCTGGAGCAAAGGAGGCTCAGGGGGAACTTGTGGCTCTGCACAGCTCCTGGCAGGAGGGGACAGCCGGGGGGATCGGGCTCTGCTCCCAGGGAACAGGGACAGGAGGAGAGGGAACGGCCTCAGGCTGGGCCAGGGGAGGTTTAGATTGAATATTGCAGAAAATTTCTCCACTCAAGAGGCAGCCCAGCTGTGGCAGAGGTGCCAGGGCAGTGGTGGATCCCCACCCCTGGAGGAATTTAAGAGCTGTGTGGATGTGGCACTTGGGGATGTGGGGTGGCCTTGGCAGTGCTGGGGAATGGTTGGGCTTGATGATCTTGGATTAGGTTGTCTTGGCCACCTAATTCTATGACACTTGGAATAAAAATGTCCAACCTCTTCCAGTATCATTCAACCTCAAATAATTTTGTTAGTAATTTTATTGACTATCCAAATGTTCTAACTATAGATTTTAGTAAGCCTGAACTTTCCTCACAAGTCAAGATAATTTAAACATCTGGCCTGCTCTGACTGGGTTCTATCAATCAAAAAAATGCTCTTTTTACTCAGTTGTTAAAAATATTTGACTACCTGTATCTTTTGTACTTACTAATTGAATTGTTTTTCTTCTCTTTTTCATTCAAGTACAGACAAGAGCAGCATTTTAGCACAAGCAGAGCAGAAAAGCACAAAACATTTGTTGTTGATACCAGAAAGTGTGTGGTTGGTGTGGACTGCATCAGAGAGATGGGTTTAGTGACAAAATGCACCTTTGGCACAGGAAATGGTGAATACCAAGATTATACTAAGAATAAAGGAATCTGTAATAATAATGATATTACAGCAATAACAAAAAAGTGTTGAAGAATATATGGCAGGGTGTTTGAAGAACTGTTTTTCTGAGAATATTAATTTCTGCTATATCCAGGAGGGAAAAGATGGAACTCAGAGAAGACAGCTATGAAAAGGGAATAACTGTGAACTTAAAAAATAATCAGAATGAATCATATCAAGAGCAAAATTGTCAGAAACAGTATTATTATTATTATCATAATTTATTATTATTGTTGTTTGTTGTTGTTATATTACAAATTTACAAAACTTTATAAACAATGAGTTATTTTATTTTTAAATATGCACCTAGGTAAACACTGACTTAAATTCATTAGGATTACAGGATGGGAAGACATGAAAGGAATTAAGTTTTGCATGACTGCACATTCTGCACATTTGATAAGCAATACTATTTTACAGCAAATCAATAATCTTCGTCCTCAGTTTCTTAAAGAACTTCTCACATTAACTCTCTGTGTGTGTTTGGAAATCCTGCCTCGTGTCCACGTGTGTGCCTATACACTACTAAAATGGCACAAACATGAACCATTTTGTCCAAACTTTGAACAAATCCATATAGCAAATGCTATATGTAAAAGGTCTGAGTGATGGAGACTTGGCGACTTTACCTAAAAAACGTCCTGCCTTAGGCAGGGACACTTTCCACTTTCCACCTGTCACAGACCAGGGTGCTCCAAGTCCTGTCCAACCTGACCCTGAACACTTGGGATGGTGCAGCCCCTGGAATTGTTCAAAGCTGTGTTGGACAGGGCTCCTCTCCTCTCCTCTCCTCTCCT
>VWYI01003438.1:8410-118165 GCA_013399455.1 Anthoscopus minutus
TTATAGAGAATGCCCCTTGGCTGTAAGCTAAATACCAATGGTTCTGAGCACATACCATTTAAAGGTGGTGTAAGCCCTAGCCCAAAAATAATAGACAAACTTCTTGTTTTAAATTTATTGAGCACAGAATGGGCTGTAAAAATGTGATTTTTATAGTGATTCTCAGCGTTCTTTGAGATGTTTTCAAGCATGGCTGAAGATCTTGTCCACTCCTTGTTGAGTCAGTGATGGGTTTTGAAGATTAAATTGTCATTATGGGGACAGGAATGTTTTGAATACTTAGATGGCAGCAACTGATGCCTTGATATCTAATCTATTTCATATTAATTTATGAATAATAGCTGTCACATGGAAATAACCATTCTTCATCTACTCCTGTGAGAACAACAGGCATAGTAAAGCATTCCCTGCATTGTGTTTTGTGATGCTCTCAGTAATAGATGAGGTAAAGCAACTCCAGTGTGAGACTCTCCTGGTAATAACCACCCAAATCCAGCAGACTTTGTAGAATGTTAAGTTTGTCGTATTTTAAGTAAAACCTGACAAGTTACAACAGAACCTCAAAGGAAGGGGGGATTTCAGTGCTAATGTTTTGCATTTCATTCCACTTACTTGAACAGTGTTGAACAGCTACAGTGTTGTTGTTCCTAAGTGGAAATGCCAAGAAGATCCAGATGTGCAGTGAGGAGGGGAGTTGGGGGTGCTGTGTACATGGGATGCATGCCCACACCTGTGTGAGCATTCCTGAGAACTGAGTAGTGCTGCTCTGGGGCAGCTGGGAATATGTGGCATATTGACAAGTTGTGATGGATGCTTGTTTAATGAGCAGAAGTAAGCTTGGCTTCAGTGGCTTGCTGATGTTCCTTATAGCAGTTGTGCTTTTGTTTGGTTCCAAGTTCACATTTAAAATTTGTCTCCTAATTCAGTCTGCTGTGCTAATAGCTCGAATGTTTACAGAGATCTGTGTCAAAGGACTGGGAGAGAGGAGGACTAAACCAAATATGCCTGCAGTTAAATGCTAATGTAGACATGGGATCTCTTCTGGAACCCACGAGTAAGATCTTTAACAGCACTCACCATTTGAAGATCCAGCAGTGAAAATTGCACATAAAAAAAAGAATATTTACACATTTTGCATCATAAGAAGTGGGATCAAGTTCAATGACTGCTGAAGCGAATGGAAATTTGGTCACAAACTGCAAAGAGAAGGGTGATTCTTGGGTGTGTGGTGTCTTCCATAGTCTTACACCAGATGTGCAGCTGTCCAGGCCTATTCCCATCACTAAATCTAAAGGAAATGGAGCAGTACATTTCAACGTGGGTGTTGCTGTTTCTCTGCTGAGTGTGATACCACTTTGCATTTTCACTTGCAAAGCAGGACTGAAATCACAGCATTTCTACAGAGCAGCTGCTGGTGCTTCCAGGCGTAAGAATGGAGAGATGAAGCTGTGTTCTTCACCTTCAACTACGGCTTATCTAAGTCATAAAATAATCTATGTCTTAAAATAGCCTCCGCTAAACTTATGTTGTAGAGAGGAGTTATTTCAATATTTCTACTTTTTATTAAATATGAATTGTGTGCACATTATTTTTAGAAAATATATTTAGGGCCATGTGGGTAGATTTGGGTTTGTGGCCTCCATTTTCCCTCTCACTTTCATGCCTGGGGAGCTCCTTTGCCCTGAGAAGAGCTCCTTTTGCCAGAAAAATGTGAAAAAGAGGATCTGACTTCATTTCCCAGAGCTCTCCAGTGTGCTGCTGCAGGAGCAGAGGCCAGAGCAGAGGCCACAGCCCCTGCAGGTGTTGGAGGGCTTATGTCATTAGAAGAGGTCAAACTTCATTAAAGCTAAACTCATAATTTGCCTGCAGTGTGGTTTCCTTGTGGAGAGTGGACTTTTTTATGGCAAAGACAGTGGGAAAAGACTTAACAATAGTCTAGGCTTTCCCTGAGATAAGCAGCAACACAGCTCTCCAAGAGGCACAGCTCATCCTTCTTAGGAGGGTTTCTTTGCACCCAGGTGAGATATCTTTGTCTTTGCTGGGATAAAAGAAGGAAGGATTTCTTTCATGTTCTGTTGAGGTGCTACAGCCCTCAACCACAAACTTCTGGTTAGGGTCACCATCTAGTTTGGTATCCAAAGTAGCTGCAGTTCAGGAGTTCCCAGTTTGGTGCTTCACCTTCCTAATCCTGATGTCTCTGAGTTATAGAGGCTGCATGCCCTAATTAGCTATGCTCATACAGACAGGGAGCCCTCAGACTTTGTGTGAAGTTAATAGTGCCAGGAATTTATAAATAACATTTAGTGTCTGCAGAGTTTACCCGAGGTAATTTATGTTCTATTTGCAGCTCTGGGAAAGCTCTTAGATGTTTTACATCACAAAACAGTAAAACTGGGAGATTTATTACAGGGACAGAGACAACAGGGCACTTGAGCTGCTTTGTTTATCATAGAAAGCTGAGTTAATCAGACATGCTTATGTGTCTCCCATATTTTCTGGATTTGTTTCCCTGCTACTCCTTGACAAGCTCAGCAGTAGATGAAAAGTTTTGTGTGCCCTGGCAAAAGTTTTTGGAGTCTATGGAAGAAGAATTATATTTGTATGTCCAGTGGATGTTAATCTCCCTCTGTTAATAGAAAAGAGACAATATACAACTGAGTTCTTAATCAGGCTGCAACATCTAAAGAAAGGCAATACAGGAAATCCCAGGGGATGGATCAAGAGTTGTTGCTCCCAGACTGTGCTAGAGCTCTCAGTGGGAGGTCAGCATCCCAGAAATGCTCATCGCAAAGGATGATAGTTGCAGGTAAAAAGAGATAAACTAAAGAAACTATTTAGAAGGCAGCTAGGAATGGCTATGCAGAGAAAGCTGGAGCTTGGTGCCTCACATCAGACCCCAGCATGTGTGAGTGATAGGCCAGAGCCTGGCCAGTGGAAAGGACCTGAGGAGGGCATCCCAGAGCTGGGTGTCCTGGCTGGATTGGTTGGCTCAATGAGACATTCTTTCTGCCTGGAGACCTCCTCCCACCACTGTCCTGAGATCCCTGTGCCTGCCACAGCCCTGCCTCTTCTTTAGGGGGTTTCTGCAATACCAGTGTGAGTAACATCTGAGCATTTTGGGAGGGGTTGTGGGGAAATACTGTGACTTTGGAGGTGGGTGGACCAGCAGAAAGTGGTTTTCCCAACTGCACAATCTGTGGCTGCACTTAGCTTATCTAGCAGAAGCTGTTCGTGCCATTAATCTCTACAGCCTGGACACATGCTTGGGGTTAGACTTTATCCCAATTAAGAGGTAATCTGTCAGAATGGAAGGGGCCAAAGTGTGGTTTTCCCTGAGCTTAGCATGGGTCACTTTTTCCAACAAATCTCCTACTATTACTGGAACTGGGTGTCTCAGGACCATCTCCATCCTGCCTGTTATAGCTATTCTTTCTAGACTAGTCATCCATATGCCATGGGCATGTGGGATGCAGCAAGTAGAGGTTTTCTGATTCTCCGAGGCAGCAGCAGGAGTCCCTCTGGGTTTCTTAGTGGAGTGGTCTGTGAGCAGAAGGAGAAGCACTGTTACCTTTGCAAGGCGCCTGTGATGTTCAAGCTAGGTGAAATGACTGTGTCTGTCCAGGCATCCCTCTGGCACAGGTGTGGATGAGATGGCAGTGGGAGGCTCCCTGCCAGACTCAAGGAAGCAGGGTCACACAGCTGACTCTGATTCCTTGGTCTCCACACAGGCTCAGCTGGCTTCCAACTTCCTCCTGTCTCTCCTCTCCAAACACCTTCCCAGGCTGCGTCAACAAGAAAGTTTGAATTAAGAAGGAAGAAAATAAAAATGCAGCAACTGCAGATGCTTTATCCCATCATCCTCTGTGCCCTGCAGGGCGAGCTCATGCTGTGGGAAAAAGTCCTATGGAGACTGAGGAAGCAGAGGTAGAGGAAAAGCAGGTCTATCTAGCACGTGTCTCAGGGGGATGCATTGGCAGCTTCCTGCAGGACAGGCTAGGGAGGTCCACTAGCCTCAGTGAGAAAAGAGGGAACTGGGTGAACTGGTGTTGGCTGTGCAGCTGAAGGTAGTTAAGCAGCAAAACCAGTGACTTTCTGAGATTGTTAGGGCTTTCAGGTGTGGTGAAGAGGGAGCGGGGGAAGGGAGTATGTTCTGGATTGTTGACTGGAGTGTCTGCTGCTCCTGGATCCCCAACAGCAGGAAAGGATGTAAGTTAAACAATCTACACTTTTTGAACTTCTCTCTGTGGGCAGAGTGGGAAAAAGGAAGTGTTTGTTGCAGTAATTCTGGTGCCATTGACTTGGTATAGAGGTTTTCTGGGCAGAAGTGAGCTGTGTGGTCATTTGGAAGGTGGGAGCTGGCTTCTGAGGCCCTTTTGGTGCAGGGAGTGCCTCTGGGCAGGATGATGGCTTATAGCTGCAGTGCTGTGATGTGCCCCTCAGCTGTAATGCTGCTGTCACAGCAAGCTTGTTGTCCTCCACACACCATGTACCTCCCCAAGGTACATGTACAGCAGGACTCTGGTGCTGCAGGTGGGACAACAGCTTGTCCAGCTTGTCCTGTGCTTGAGACCAAAAGGTATCATGGTGAACTGGGACATTTGAAGCAGGGAATTAGACCCTGACATCTTCCCATCAGCTGGGGTTTTTCTGTGCCTTGTGTATAAAATCAGGAGAGTGGCCCCTGTCCCCTGGTTACTGTTTGCTTCTCAGAGATGGAAGGACAGGCTTGTCCTTGCCATGCATGGCCAGCCTCGGATTGCCCAAGAGAGCCTCTCGGGGTGTGTATTCTGTTCAGCTCCTCTGCTGTCATGCTGTGGCTGGGGCAGACCTGTCTGTGCTGTGTTTGGAGTTTGTTAAAGGGCTGACTGGGGTGGTTGTGGGCACAGAGAACTTCCACACACCTTGTAGGGACAGCATTTTGTTGGGTGATGTAAGGAGGAAGATGCTTTTGCCCCCCAGATTTCTGACTCAACCCTAGGGAAGATTTCTTTGAGGCCCTGGACAGGTCTGTGGCATGTGAATCAAACCCAGTGGGTGGTTTTTATTTCAGGCCTCTCTCTGAATGACAGGTACTTTGGTGTGTGGTTTGTAAGCCCAGCCATGCTTTCCTGGCCCTATGCAAGTATCATTCAGGAAACACAGGGTGCCTTCCCACATTGTTAATTACTTTAAACCATTGTGTACTACAAACAATACTCCTTACATAGTGATGAGAGGTGACCAGGCTTCAGACACATGCTCGCTGGGTAGAAAACCACACACCAGTGTGATCCAGTTACCCAGCTCCTCAGGATCTTGTCACAGGATGCATAGAACCAGGTGTCTCTGCTTCTTTACTTCCCACTTACTCCAGCCCTGAATGACTCCCAAGTTTCCTCCTGCTCTTTCCCTTAATGAGTTGTGCTGCCCTGGGACAGATGTCTTTGCTGAAAGAGTCTTGTTGCTGGAATAAGGACCAAAAATCCGTTCAAGTGTTTACTACTAATTAATTACTGTCTGTCACTGCTGGGAAGTGGAAGCACTCAATTGCAGGGTAACAGGCTTACTGGTGCTAAATAACTCTTATTATTTACCTGAAGGTTGGTGGTTACTCTCTGCTTGTAGGGCTGCTCTTCTGGGGACATGGAGAGGCATAAGCCCTGTCTGTATCACGCCTTGGTTGGTTGGCTGGTTGGTTTTGTTGGGGTTTTTTTGTTTGTTTGTTTTGTTTTTGTTTTCTTCTGTTAGGGGTTTTTCTGAAAAGTCTTGGGGTGTCTTGCTCATCCTCAATGTTTTAATTGATTTAAAATGGATGGTGTCTCCCTTACCAGTCAAACCTTGCTCTCTAGGTTAACTCAGAGAACTTATTAATTTGCCAGACAGCTCAACAACATTACAAAAACATTTATTCTAACTAAATACAGGACATATCTGCTGCTTAGTTTGCTTGTTTTAAATTTAGAAAAGGTGGAAAATTGTGGGGAGAAGAGGAGAATTCTGTGCATCTAACTGGAGAACTGATGGTTGACAGCCAAGCAGTGGTGATTTATGGCTGGGTAATTTTTCAGCTGCCATAATCTGTGTTAGCACAAATGAGAAGTGATGGCAGTTTGAGTTAATAGCTGATGCAGTGAGGACCTGGCACATGGTAGCTTTGATCTCCTCAGCCACGGGAGCAGGTGCTTCTCACGTCACCCAGGTTCCACTGCCAGAACCCAGAGGAGTGGGTAGGCTCCAGCTGCATGGAGGGATGGTTGTGTGGGAGGAAGGAGGGAAAGTGTGAATGGAACCAGACAAGACCCAAGCTCATGTGAAGGGCCCTCAAACTGGGTGTTATATCTCTATAAGGTGCTATTCTTTCCCTGAATTATATTCTCAGTTTTAATACTGATAAAAAAAGTGGCTTTTATTCTGATATTGTTTGTTTTCAATGATTAAGAGGTATAATAAGACAATTGCTGGCAAAGTGCATAGCTTATAGCAGAAATAGTCTTTGTTTCGAGGTTTTCCTATGTCAGGGTTCTTCAGTGGCTCTCATTAGGAAATGCAGCACATGCCAGATTTTGACAAGTAGCAGCGGGAGGAGTGTAGCCTAGTGAGAAAAGTCTAAAATATTTAAATAGAAATAATTTACCTCAAAAGTTTACTCTCTGAATGTTTCTTGCCACAGTACCTGACTAATTACCATGTTATCAAAGGAGTGTGCAAACCTGTAAGCTGTGGGTTTGGAGTGTCTTGACAGATAAGCCTTCCTGAAAGGAATAGCTGTAACTTCACTATTATCAATTGAGTTCACTTATGAATTCTGAATTACTTGTTTTTTCTTAACTAATAGTCAATTTTATGTAAACCACTCAGCGATTAGGAGTTGATTTCAAAGATCATCCTCCATAAAGTCTCTTGATCATATTTTATGGTTCCTGTGACTCATGGATGTAATCTTGTATCCCTGGGATATTCATGGCATGCTTGTCTAATTCCCCATGGTATCTAATCTCACTTCTCTACCTTAAAAAAAAATATTAAAATATCTTTAAAGCAGGACTGGTAAAAAGACAACTTTTACAGCCAATCTCCAGCTCCAATTGATCCTGCTGGGGAAGTCATAATGATGAATTTGTGACATAATTTCTGCGGCAACATGCTGGGATTTCATAAATGGGGATGGTGATTATAGAGCAGGATCAGGTGAAGTTGGATTGTGATGGAAAAAGCCCTGATTCAAATGCAAATTGTTCAATAATGGCATAGGGGATACCAGAAATTACTGGCAATTTATTTTATTTGGGTTAAGCTCCTCATTCAGTCTTCTTCAGTTGGAAGTCACTCTTCCAATGATGTGAGCAAACTAAATGGCTGGAAAATATATTTTTCTCCTCTCAAGAGAACAAAATGGTTCTAATTTAATAATAAATAATCAGTTAGTGTAATTAATAAAGATGTTCTGTGTTTCAATAATTTCTCCCATTCAAGACTCTCCAAGTGCTTCACAAACCCTAATTGATTCCAACTTACTTCTCCCTGTAGCAAGACCACATAATTTACCTCATTTTCTTGAGACAGGGAGGTGTGTGAGCCTGGCAAAGTGATTTAACCAGGTTAAGTGATTTGCCCAAGGCCAGACAAGGAGCTGAAGTCAGGGAAGATCTGCGTTTCAGAGATAAGCCTCTATCCAGTTGGATTTTGACTGTGAGAGAGCAGGTGCAGCTATTGCGCAGCCATGGGAGTGGAGGCCATGCAGTTGCAGCCTCCAAATAAATCTGCTGGATTTGTGTTGTCCAGTGCATGAAGCTGGGAATAGTAACAAGACCCTAGGACACACACTGATGGTGAAACCAGCTGAATTGTCTGTTCTTTAGTTATTCTTGCTGAAACTGAAAACAACCTGGTTAGTTTTTTGGATTTTCTTTTCCCTTTTTCTTCCTTTTCCTCCAAATCACTTGGAATTTAAACTGTTTATCTGAGGATTAAACTAATTGCTTCTGCAAAATGCCATTCCCATACCATCTAGTGTACATCTGTTAACTGGGGAGGGATAACTGAACCAGTTGCCAGATGGTCTCCTGGATTTGGGTGGCGAGGAGCCAAGGAGCTGCCATTTGGTGGTTTGTGGGGTTCTAGCAAAGAAGTCACGCTACGTGCACATTCTCCTCAGTTACTCTTCTCTGCTTTAATGAAGATACTGCCTAATGCAATAAAGCAGCCATTAGCCCCCTCCCTGCACTCCCTCCTCCCCAAAAGGGGTGAGTTTATAAGCCTGATTTGTCTGACTGAGGCAGGCTTTTCCAGGAGCTTGGGTTCTCTGCACGCTATGTGTGCAAAGGCACTTTCTCAAGTATTGAATCCCATGTCTGCTGGCTGCCTCTTTCTATACCGTAGAGGAAAGATGCTGTTGTGACAAAGCTGCTCTTTGAAAGGGGTTTTGATAGCTAGAAATTTAAAAAATTGCTTAATCTTGATTATCAAATGATACGTATACATCTATATGTAATACATATTGCCCCACATCACACTGACTGTTTTAAAAACTTCAACCTGAGGGCTGGATGCTGTGCTTTGTATTTAAAAAGTATGTAATATTTGCCAGTGCTTGGAGTAGTACACAATCCCTGCTGTGCTGGAAAGAAGTATTACATCACAGTCTGAAGAGGCTGTTTGTAGTAGGGTAATACAGGTGTCCTTACCAACACTCAGAATATCTTTTCCAGGACTTGGGCCAGAACTCAGGATCTTCAGGGGTAACAACGAGGTGGTGTGCTTTGCACAGGACTGCTGCATGGGGGATATCCCAGCCTGTTTCTGTTTCTGACCATGCCCTTGGCGTGGGCTGTGGTGCCCATTAGCTGTCACGATGGGTTGTGGAGTGAAAAACCCCCATCTTGAAATGAGTTAGTGACAAAGGGGCTTTCTTCTAGTTGAGGAAGTCTGGGGTTGTGCAAGGTGGTACAACTTTTTTTACCCCTTATAATACCAGAAAATTCTTCCCTGCCCTAAGAAACTCACAAGAGGGGAATTTATGGCTTCAGCATTAAAAAAAAAAAGTTTGGCAGCTGAGATTTTGGTTTAGTGTCAGAAAAGTGGTGGACATCAGTAAGATTCAACCAAAACCCTTTGTTGGAGGGAAGTCAAATCAATGGTTTCTTCTCCATCCTGTGGAGTGACAGCATCTTCAGACTCACCAGTGTTGAGGTCAGACTGTGGGGCTGCACTCCCATCCACACCATTTGGATCATTAATGATGGTCTTAGATGCACTACTAAGCAATTCCTTGTACTTTGAGAGGTGAATTTATTTTTTTCTTAAAAGGAGGAGTTTGGCAAGGGGCAGAGGTGGTGTGTGCTCCCAGGGCTGGTCTTACACCACTTGCTAAGCTACCCAGAGTGGGTTCTGCTGGTGAGCAAATCTCCTGGCATTGCAAAGCAGGGACTGTTTCCAGATAGGCCAGTGCTGATGTGCAGAGCTGAGACCCCCATCTGTGAGGAGCTGCCCTGGGCATGTGCAGGTCCAAAAGCCCTTTGCTGTGTCTTGGAGAAATGCTTGGCTGAGGACACACTCTGCTGGGGCAGTGTCCACATGGTGTCACTTAGTGACCTGCTCTTGATGGGAGTAGGGCTGGGGCTGTGAGGCAGCTTGTGTAGGCATGGGAGACAGCCCTGGCCCTGTGGAGCTTTCTCCCAGCTCCCTGTAGTGCCCTGGGCATACTATAGGCGAGTTCCTGGCTGTGCCTCTCTCCAGCACAGAGTGGGCAGGGGCTACGTGTGATGAGAGCAGCGCCTGGTGGCAGGGGAGGTTCTGTGCTGCAATTCCAGCCCACATCCCTCTGTTCATCCTTTGGAGGAGCAGCATATTCCCTGCCAAGCCCTGTTCTCTGGGGGAATAGCACCCTGTCCTAAGGCTGCCAGGAGCAAGCAGCTGCCTGAGCCAGAGGCTCAGGAGATGTGAGGCACCTATGCCTCTTTCTTTTGCTCCAGCTTTAGTGCAAAAATCCCTTTAGAAAAATACCCCTGAATACTTGCAGTTTGGACAGGACCTGGACAGGAGCAGGGAAGTGAAGGAAAAGGTCTCTGATGAAGCTCCCTCTAAATTCCAGTTTAAGTTTTATCTGCCTCAGCACTGGGAGTGCCACAAAACTGGCTTATGGATGCAACCACCACTGTTGTCTGTGTGTCACCATTGTCCCTTGACGGCTGCAGCTCTCCTGGGACCACATCAAACCTGCTCCCAGCCCTCCTGCTGATGACTCTGCTGCTCATTTGGCTTTGTGCCTGCTTGGCTTCTCATGTACATGCAACACCAAGGGAGGACAAAATATGTGTGTGGCACTGGAGGAAGCAGATGAATGGAGGTTTGGGTTCAGAAGGGAGTTTTGTCTGCTGTCTATGCACAAGGATGTGGTTAAAACCTTGTCTGGAATTGCCAAGGAATATGAAGTAGAAAATAGCACATTTTCTTGGGAGTGGAGAAAGCAAGACAAAACATCCTGAACACGATGAACAGGAGCACAGTACTGCTGCTTGGATGCTCAAAGAGAAGAGCCCAGAGGCTGCTCTTGGTTGTATTACCAAGAATAGCTATGACAATATATAAGCCTCATCAGAGGAGTCACACCTTGCCCACCTTTCAGAAGGGAGCTGATGCTTTCTCAGCCACTTCTGAGAAGCAAAAGCTGAACTGTGGCACAAGATTTTATAGTTGTTTTTAAGGATGACTCAAAGAAATAAAGGCAAACTGAGATGTTGAGAATGTGCGCATATGGAAGAAGCTCCTTTATAGAAATTACATGCACACAAATCCAGAAAAGCCTCGTGGGTTAGGTCTAGGTGCTGATTTTGGTAAGCTTCTTAATTGGCATGATCCCTCCTTGCCCGGGTTATGGAGGAACTGACCTTCAGAAACCTGGTTCAGGGATGAGCACTGGCAATTCTTGAGGCTGGGTGGTGGCATGTGAGGGGTCTTGCTCTGCAGGGCTGTGATACAGGGCAGAAGATTGAAGGAAATGATGAAGGACACAGGACAAACCTCTAGTCTGAGTGCCAATTTCCCAAGACAACACTGAGCTGGAATGCTTAAAAAGGATCCTGTGGAAATGACTGATGGTGAAACACTGGCTTTGGTTTCTTTACCCATTCGTTGCACTTTTAGGGAGGGTAGATATTTAACCTGTCCAGAAGCTCAAGTTTCTTGCAGCCCTTATGCAGAGAGGATCCTTGGAGGCCACAAAAGCCATGGGCAGCTTGGAAATGCCAGGCTGGCTTTAGGATGGTGTGTGGCTGTGCAAGGAGCCACCCTACTGCGTGGGACTGCGTCACTCCTTCGCACATCCCGGCTGTTAACGTGCAAGGAAATTCGGAGCATCATCATTCAAATCTCTGCCTCTCACACAACAGGATTGATTTCTACAAGCTCATTTGGAACTTGTTTTGGGGTCAGATGAGAAATGAAGCAGGATCAGAGCCAGCCTGAGGGAAGCTCCCATTTACGTGCATTTCTCTCTTTTCCAAAAGAGGTCTCCAGCACGTGCATGTGCAGCAGAGAGAGGTCTGGGCAAAGAGCACGCCCTCAAAGCAATTCCAGTTCTGCCTTTGGGATGTGCCTTACATTTCACACAAACTGAAGTGGGTGCAATATGCTCTGCATGATAGAGTATGGCTTTGTGAGCACGTTCATATGTGAGACTAACATTAGTAGGCAATTGTGCTTCAATTCCTGCTAAAAGCCAACAGATGGGGAAAGTAAATGCAAGGAAACCATGCCCTGATCAGGTGGCTTGAGCTGTGCTCATACTGTATTTAGACAATAGGCTGTGTTGCATATTTGGAGTCTGATCTTGTGAAAATGAAACCCTGCTGGTGCTAACCCACAGAGGCTTTGCACACTGGGAAAATGGCCAAATTCCTCTGGAAAATGGTGAACTTCCAGCTGGGAGAATTAATGAAAGTTCACTTTTGCCAAAAAAGCAGAATTTCATCTCTTTGCATGAAAAAGATTGGCGCTTATTGATGGAGAATCCCCCTCTCCTGCCACCCCATCTTATATGCACACGTACAAGAGCAAACGTGGCAGACAAATACCCAAACATGCTGCAGGGATCACAAGTAATTTGCTCCCTGTATCTGAAAGGGATAAGGTGAGAAGTCAGGGTTTGGGGTGCAGCAGGAATGGATAGGGTTGAGAAACCTTTCTTAAAGGTAAGGGATGGGATTGCTGGGACATCTGTGGCACTGTGGGGTGAAAGCAGCATGGTGAGCATCTTTGCAGCCATGCAAGTTTATAAAGTCTGTGTATAATTGAGTTTTCTAGCTCAATTTCCTATGATTTCTGGCACCTTCCAAGCTGTCTATTGGGCAGCTTGGACCCAGCTGCTGGAGGAAGGCACACAACTCTCCTGCTTCCAGCTCTGGCCTCCTGGAGTTTCACTGCTTTTCGGAAAGCTTCTTAATCATTTGGCTCTTCCTCAGTTGAATCTGGCTTTGCTTGGATGCTTCCTTAAGTCTCTCCATCCATACTGAGACCAGGCTTTTTCTCATTGTACCAGTTGTGTAAGTGAGCTCCCCAAAATGCTCTTCTCTCTCCCACTGCCCAGGCTGGCTTCAGGGAGACCAAATTCACAAGGGTTGCATTCATGAGGCAAGGTCTCTAGAGGGCAACAACTCCTCAGTCCTCTGTGGTTCATGTCTTTCAGAGAATTTAGACCTAAATAACTTTCCCAGGCCACTTTTTTCAAGTTTTCTTCTCTAGCTTCCAACACACATTTTCTGAGGTAGGCCTGCAGTTCCCCTCCACATGGCCAGCTCTTTCCCTCCCCTGGCACAGACTGCAGGGTCTCTGCCTATAGCACAGGCAAGGCAATCACCTCAGATGACCACCAGTCCAGGCACCAGTTTAGTTTTTTAAGTTAAGCAAAAAACAATTCAAGGATTTTGCTTTTCTAGCAGAGCTGTCTGCCTGTTTTGGAGCAGAAACCTTATGCAAGTGCTCTTGCAAAGCTCCTGTTTTCTTCAATAGCCCAGTGGTTAAGTTCCTTGACAGTATCTCTCAGCCAAACTGCCTGATGATCACAACCTGGCAAAGCAAGGACAGTTTGTCTTCAAATACAACAATTATATGCAGAAGAAAAATAACTCTGCATGATGCTCTGCTGTATCTTGCTGCCCTGCTTAAGGAGAATAGGCAGCAGGATGACCTGAAGGATGGAGTGTTCCTGTACTGGAGTTGAGGGCTTGTCTGAAATCCTGGCTTTGACCTTGCCCCACTGGATTTTAGCTTATCATGGGGAAAAGAAGACAATTCGGGATATTTACAAGTTTCTAATGTGAAAGGGAAAAAAATAATCTGGGATCACTGATCACATATTATTTGAATGGCCTTCAATAGGTTGCATTTAGGGAAATTTGACTAACTTTAAATGAAAAACAGTATTTGGGCTTGATTTTTTAGCCTCCTTGAACAATGTTGCTGCAGTTCCTAAGAATAACCTGCAGAAGGATTTTTCTCCTTTGGGGAAAGTCAGGTGACAGTGCTGTTGGAGCTGAGGGTAAGGGAATTCATTGCTCCTAGTGTGGCTGTGGAGCCATCACCCACTCCTTGCGTGGCTCCAACCAGTTCAGTTTGCCCAGGTACAGGTTTTTTGCTCCCTGTGATGTAAGCTTGCCTGCTCATCTTAAAAGCTAAAGGTTGTGGGCTTCTAGCAGTTGATGGGAAGGCATTTTTGGAGCCTGGTGCTGTTGGCATTCAGAGTAATGGAGGGTGTGTACAACACTCTTGGAAGGTCAAGGTGGCCAGATGGGAGCTCCCCACATTGTCTCCTGCACATGGAGGAGCTTCCCTGCTGTTGGATGGGCAGCCTGAGTGGAAGTGCAGCTCCTTTGCCCTGGGGTCCTTTGCCACTGAGGGCTGTGGGGTCACAGTGTGAGTCCAGCTGCAGCGCTGGCTCTGCTATCCCACTTTCAGCTGAAACACTGGCCTTGGGAGCTGCCTTGCTGGATTTGACAAATAGGGGTTGTAAGGAGAAATGAGAACATCTTTAACCACCTCAGAGAGGTTTGGGTCGTGCTTATGACTTGAATGTTTACTTGATGAAGAGTGAATTGCTTCAGTCTCCCTGCAGCCCTTGGGAACCACTTGTGGAATGAATAGCAATTGTTCTCTGCTCAATTAGTCATAAATAAATGAATGCCTTGTGGTGGTGCATAATTGATGCACTTAACTGATGGTTATACCAGCAGGATCTCACTTTCTTTGCATGGCAAAATATGGGGAAAAGATACAATGCTGGAGGAGTTGTCCTGGGCCTCTGGGAGAGGGAGTGTGCAATGGCTGTATGGGAAGCTTTTGTGCCCAGTGCAGTGACCTTGAAACATATTGAGCTTATTAGAAGTGCATGTTGACTCTGAGATTTCAGTGTGACTGCATGGCAAAGCAGTTAGGCCAACGAGTATGTGATAATGTTTTTTTATAAATGTGATAATTAGATAAAAGAAAAGGGAGTTGGAGCTTAAACTTGAAGACACTAATTAAATTCACATTGACAAATCAACATATTGGTCTCATATGGATTAAAGCAGTTCTGAAATGCTTCTTTTGTTTTGATTACACTAATTAAATTCACACATTTTGCCAATCCATAACAGTTACCTTGAAACACAGAAGGCTGAACCTAAAGCTTCAAAATGCATATTGATGAACGTGCTGAAGTCAGAGCATTTTTGCAGAGCAAATAGCTGAGGATTTTAAGAAATTTTGGGACTAATGTTGGTGAAGTTTTTATACCCTTGCAACTGAACACTGTCAGAATGATGCATGCTCCTACTTAAATGCTGAGTGCTTAACTGCAGTTTTAAATTATACTCAGTGATGAGGTAATAAAGTATTTCAGTAAATATGTCTCAGAGGAGAACTTGAGAAAGAAAAAACCCACATCTATTCCCAGTAGCCAGTCTTTTCAGGTCAGTATTTAAAAACCCTAGGTCACATCAGAGAATTATGAGCTGCTGCTGGCAATATTTTCAGAAGTTAGGACTTCATAAATATATCAACTACTTGATGCAGGGCTGCCCCACAGCAGTCACCACTGAGCCAAAGCCAGGGGATGGGAGTTTTGAAATTTAAACTAGTATTTGTGTTCTTTCTGCTGGGTTAAGTCTGAAAAAATGGGACTCTTTGATGTGCACATAGCCCAGAAATGGGAGAGGTGTTGTCAAACCAGAGCCCTGTGCTGGGCTGGTGGAGGCCCTTTCCTGCAGGGCAGGGAGGTGCCTTGGGAAGATGGTTTTTAGGGTTGCAAGGTGCTGTTCCAGCCTCCCCTGGCTGGAGAGGAACCTAAAGGCATCACAAGGTTGTGTTTTGTGCTGTGCAGTCCAGGCTAAGCCTCTCTGTCATCCTTAAGGATAAAAATCTCAGTATAAGCATTACTGCCGTCTCCAAAGCCTTAGGTGCGAGGGCCCCACAATAATCCTGAGTCATCACCACCTCATCATTAGTGAATATTCTATTTTCTGTCAGTAAACACTGTTTAACCACTTTACAGTTAAGCTTCTTAAGATTCATGGCTGATGAGGGAGCAATTAGGACAGGATCTTAATGATTACACACAAACTGGGGGGTTCCTGCTGGGGGGAAGGAGAGGTTCAGGCTCTGTCTAGAAAACTGT
The DNA here is from genome assembly GCA_013399455.1 of Anthoscopus minutus. NCBI lineage: Eukaryota > Metazoa > Chordata > Aves > Passeriformes > Paridae > Anthoscopus > Anthoscopus minutus. Next base: position 24,039 of record VWYI01003438.1, read on the forward strand.
TCAAGCCACATGGCAGTAAAGTGCACTTAACAAGGAATTCCTTACTATTGGGCTAATTATGCTAATCTTTGACGTGTTATCTGCTTCAAATATGGCTGTTGAATGGGCAACTGGACCTGAAACTCTGAATTGGGGAGGTTTCTGAAACTGGTGCTGTGTTATTGCAATAATTTACTCTTTTTCTTTGATTAGAGGAAACTCATTATGTTCCTCCCAGAAGATTTGATAGTTATAGGATTTGATCCAAATTCGGGGAAAGTATTGGAACTTTATTTTAAAGACTGAACTTTAAATATTTTTCCAGCTGCAGGTGGAATATGAGCCTGTGTGGGGCTGTGGGAAAGCCAAAGGCAAGGGCTCTGTGAGAAGCTGGGTGCTGTGAGAGGTGACAGCATTTTCCTCAGATGTTTTTCTTCTCTGCTGTGGTGGTTTTTGTGTTTGTTTGTTTTTTAAATCAAAGCACTGAAATACTAGTGGATGGAGAGTGCTGTATAAATGTAAATTTCATTTGTCTCTGTCTGCTGTCAGCTGGGGTGCAGGTGAATCACAGTTCCCAAGCCGGGAACAATGTGGAAATGTGGGAATGAATAAGCATCATGGAGAAATTCAGCACCTCTGGGGCTCTGGTCTCCCTCCTCTGGTTTAACCAGCCGTGGGGACAGCTGGGCACGAGCACATCCCAGGGATGGCACTGTGCCCCTGGAGCTCTCCTAGCCCTGCTGTGGGACTGCCTGTGCGAGCCAGAGGGGATGGCACAGTAGCTTTGACCTTGAGCAGGATCCACTGGAGTCCAACACAGGGCAGTTACAAGTGCTTGTCACCTTCAAACTTCTTTATAGATGTTGCTTAATTAATCCTACCTAATTTGATCTGTTTGTCAGTGGTTTGCTGTCAATTATTTCCATCCAGGTTGTGGAGGGCTGGCTGCTGCTGCACGTGTGAAGTGAGAGGGGGTTGCTGAGAATCTTCTGCTGGCAGTTCTCATTTTGGGGAAAAACATTGTAATGTAATTAATATACGGTTTTTGTCACTAGTCTTTGCCCAAGGTGGGATCTCCGCGTGGCTGCAGAGCTGCCCTGCCCTGGGCTGGCGCGGGTGCAGAGGCTCCGACTCACAGGGTGCCCGGCAGGGAGGTGGCAAGCGGCTCTGGTTTGCATCAAGGACAGGACAGTCCCTGCACGCAGCTGTCGCTTCTCTAGAATGCGTGAAAATTCCCGTTTGGGCGCTAAAAGCTCCTTATAGGCTCTGGCTTTGTCTCCGCACACCGCAGAGCCTCTGCTGCAGCTGGGCTGCGGTTCCTGCGCAGCTCTGCTGGTGACAGCGGCCACTGAGCTAAAATCCACTGCGGCTCTCCAGGGTGCCAAAATGCCGACTGCTCCTGTCCCAGCCCTGCTGCGATGTCCGGACCCAGCTGCGTCCACAGGACGTGGCAGTGGACAGATGGATGGCCAGGGGATTGGAGATTGGGGCTGGGCTGTGGCAGTGGGATAGTAGGCGGAATTTGGGATGGGAGGAAGTAGGTGAGGAGGAGCGATAAAGTATAGGAGGTTCAGCTAAGTTTTACCTGCCTATCCAGATGTGACATTTGTGCTAACTAGCCAAAACTCAAGATAGATGCCAGTGCAATTAGTTTTAAAATGCCCATTGTCCTGGAGGATACTCAGGTCTTCAGCCCTTATCCTGAGAGGTCTCTTGCGAGGTGGGCTGGTTCAAACCTCTGAATGCAGGAGGGTTTTTTGTGAGGCTGCGCCAAAACAAGCCCCCTGAGACGGTCGTATGAAAATTGGAAGTGGCAACTGTCCAAGGCAGCTGCAGGTCTGGAGCTGTCCAGAATCTGGACAGCACAAATGCATTTTTCTCTGTGTGGAGACAGCCTGCCACCGAGAGACAAGCTGGGCTCCTTCTCTCTCAGCTGGTGATCAGAACACCTGGCAGAAAAAATACTCAGCTATGTATAAATGCATCAGAAAATTGCACAATAAGTGAAGTAAAGAAAAAACTTGGATGGGAAAGGGTTAGTTAATGAAATAAATAATTGCACACTGCCAGTCTTCCTTCATGTGAGGGTAGTGAGTGTCTAATTCAGGTAAAGAGCAGAAGCCAAGGGCTCACCCTGCCCGTTGATGGGCAGAAAGAGCAGACAACTCCTTGGGACTTGTCTAATTGCTTGTCTACTGCTGTAATTCAAATTGTTACTGTTCCACAGTGCTTCCAGTCCTCTGGAAAATCAGCTGCTCTTAGTTGTTGCCTGTCCCATCCTATGGCAGAAATGTCTCCTCCTGCTGATTACCCCTTCACTTTAAAAAGCACCCACTGTCAAATGTGAGGATGATGAGCCTTGTTACACCTCCAGCCTCTGCTTCTCTTGGCGAGAACTTGCACCTTGTGGGCACCCTGGGGCTGGCATCTGTGATGTCCCCAGACTGTGTGGGTGTCAGGGATGTCACCACACAAATACTTGCTGGTGGAGAGTGATTGGGCATGTTTACATGCACAATTCATTTTCCTGAGGCATTTTAGCTGCAATATGGCTCTAAAGATAAGTTTTCCTACCCTAAAGGAGTATGACCAGTATCACAGATGTTTTCTGGGTAACATCTGTCTTTTTTGGCTATTTGCAGGCTTCCAAGCCCAAAACTGTCCTTTCTTTTTCAGAACAAGCTATGCTATAAAAAAAAAAAACCACCACCAAAAAGCCAAACAAAGCCTTGCCCAAAAAGAAGCAAAACCTCCCCAAAACCAAATCCAAACCCAAAAATCCCCCAAGACACAAACAACAACAACAACAAACCAAAACAAGACCCACAGAATAATTTGCTTAAAACTCAAATTCACAGCAGAAGTAAGATATAATTTCACCCTTTGATCTTCAAAGATCTCATTCAGTGTCTGCTGAAGTCAGTGAAAGTCACTCAGTCTGACTTCAATGAACATTTATAATGTACAACTCAGAAATATCCTTCCATTTTATCTGTACAGGTCTGAAGCCTATCCGGTGGAAATAAATTTCAGTATGTAAGTTTGGGTGTTTTAACATAATTTTATGTGGTATTAAAGTGTTTCGTATTTGAACATGAAAGGAATAAAATTTGTTTGCCCTGAAAAACACAACTGCTATTAAAGAAGCATGTGGTATCAAGCCCAGATCACCTGGCAGGAGTTAATACAACACTTGTAGCTGCATCAGTATTGCTGAAACAAGTGCTCAGCTGCTAATGAGCTGCCTGCCAAGCAGTGATGCTGCCATCTGAAAATCTTTCTGGTCCTTGGCATCTGCCTCTAAGACAGATATGAGATTTGTAAACCCAGAAAATTATCTTCATTATGTCAGATTAATTCTGCACATAGTCCATTGTTTCAGCCTACTGTAAAACTGGAACTATCTCTATGTAAATGGACTAAATAATTATCTGAAATTTGCCTTGATGTGGAGGTTTGGTGCTTTCCTTCTCCACTCCTGTGTACATCCTCAGCACCAAGGGTTACTGAGTAGTCTGGAGGGAGAGGTTTAACAGCATGAAGAATTTGTAATAGAAATCAAATATTAGTGCAAGCAAGATGATATCTTGCCCAAATGAGCCTTGATTGTATAATTAATCTTGATAGTTTTACATGATTTTGCATGTATGTGATTCGAATACTGGATTAAATAGCCAGGAGATGAGCCACTGAGATGATTTGCTTTCTAGTGAAGTCCAGGTAGAAAGTTGAGCAAAATTTCCATAGGCTCGGGGATAAGTTTGAAGGATTTCATCCTGCTCAGATTGTGATGGAGGTCCTTCCCTGCAGAAATCCTGGACCAGAGCTATCCATCATCCAGGACACATACAGCAAAGAATTCCAGCGCTGGAGCTGAGCTTTCTGGTGCAGTTCAGCACATGCTCATGGTTTTGATGAACAGGGATGTTTTTAATGACACATTAATGACAAACAGCATTATGGTCTCAGTACATGTTCTTCAAACATGTCATCGCCGGGTGGGATATTCCCTTTTGTGCACAGCCATTGCTGTGGTGCTTTATCTCCCTTCCAGTCCAGCTTCTGATTCATTCTCACTCCATTATTGTTTGCACAGCTTTGTACAACCCTTTCCATCCCATGGCATTTTCAGCTGGGGAGCACCAGGCTGTGGTCTCACCCCTGGGATGATCCATCCCTCGGGGTGGGTGTTGTGGGAAGTTGCTTTCCTCAGCCTCTTCAAGCTCATTGAGGGCCCTGTGGTACAGGAACCTGGAGCATCACCAGCTGTGGAGTGGGATGCTCATGTATGTGTATTAAGGATCTGTCAGGCTAGATCCCAGACATTTCAAAGACAAAATATTTCACATTTGGGGTGTTTAACATGTGATTTTTTTTTTAAATAGACTTTTTATTCCCTAATTTTTTGTATGAACTAGTGCTAATCAGAGGAGAGGGGTGGACTCTCAGTGTTTGATTCTTATGTTTACTTTCCAGTGGAATTGTTCTCTTTCTCCTACCTGTTCTTTGAGCACTGCTCATAGAGTATGAAGTTCAGCAAAGTAGGATATTGCAAAAAAAAAAAAAACCTGCAAAAATCACTGAAATCTCAATTTACATGCTTATTTATCTTAATTACAGCAGGATAGTTGTTATTCCTCCCTGTGCCTTAGAGTCCTTTAGGAATCTGATGTGATGGAGAAAAGCCCCTAGAGAGTCTTTGGAAAAGTAAAGACATGCATGTGTTTGGTCCATAGGAGCGATGACAGAGAATAATCTGCTGTTGGAATATGAATTACTGGTATTTCTAAAGGGACTGAGGTTTTGAACCATGCAGAAGGAATAGTGAAGCATGATTGTAACCACTGTCTTTGAATTTTGCTTTTTAATCACCTGCTAACTGTTTTGTGGTGGAAATGGCATGGACGCAGCCATGCCCCCATAAAGGATGTGATGCAGCAATGCTTCTGAGATCTGAGCCTGAGGCTTTCCCCAGGACCCTACTTAATAAGATATTGGCAAGCAATTACTTTATTTTTGATTTACATCCCTGATAGTTATTCCACTCTTTCCCTACTCCTTAAAACCCAAGCCCACCTCTATGAAGCCGACAGGGTTGCTGCCCCTCTGACAGCTTCTTCTTTGGTGACAGGCAGTGCAAGTGTTTTCCCCAGGAGAAAGATGCAGGCAGGAGAGAGGATATAAAAAGTTCAGGGGATAAACCTGGTGAGGAACCACAAGCACAGGTGATACTGCAGGGATCGGTGGGGTATGCACAGCTGTGTGGCTCAGACTTAGTGCTGGTGGATGGTTTTGTGATTGGTGTTTCAGTCTTACTGGTTTCAAAGGAATTATTCTGGGTGAGGGATTTTTATCATATAAACTGGATTCAGGGCAATGTGAGAGGAGAAGAGTATGGAGCAGCAAGCACTGAGAGGAAAGTGCTCTCCATGGTGTGGGAGATAAAGGTGGCAAGGAGAGGGTTGTGTGTGGATGGGGTACCTTGTAAAGTTTAGGTGCCAGCACTGGGTGATTCTGTAAATCTTACTGCATGCTGCTGCCATGTGCATAACATGCTGTTTTAGTAGAAACCTTGGGAACCAGATACAGCCTAGATGACAAATGGATACTGTGCCCACTGGTGTTTCTGGTGTTGCATGTCAGCATCAGTTCATGACACTGAGACCTAATCCAGCACCACAACCGGAGAGAGTAAAAGCCACCATGTTCCCAGGAATATTTTGGAGCTCCTGCCATTAAAGATCGCCTTCAGTACAGATGGGATCAAGTGGCCATAGCTCAATTTTAATGGTGCAACAGTGACAACCAGTGGCCAGCTGGGCTAATCCGGGATGAGTGCCATCTCTCCAAGCCAGAGTCGGCTACCTTGGGCATCTGGCTCCCGGAGGGGCCTGGAGTCACACTGGTACAGCCCTCTACAGGCACTGGGAGATGCTCCACCAGAGAGACTTCCGAGTGTGGCAGGCTTTGATGTTTCCATCTTCAGGGTCGTAATCCTGCATTACTAATGGGTAAAATGTTAGTGTAGCATTTTGGGGCTGAATTTCTGCTACTGAGCACTCAGCTGCTGGAATACAATTTGAGGACATTTGGTGTAAATGGCTGGAGAGGGCAGAGCACAGCTGGGAGAAGGGTCAAGCCTCTAATGATGCCAAGCTTACGTTTGGAGTTGTGCCTTGCCTCCAACAACTTTATTTCCTTATTGCACACTTTTGTGTTGAAGTGGACATGACCTCAGATGCAGCACAAACCAGTACATGGCTAAATGTCTCATGTTTTTTTTTTTCCCTCTCCTCAAACTCAAAGAAATCATTTAGACCCCAAAGTGCTTGTCCTGCTCTTTGTGTGCAGAGAACCCCATGACTGGCCAAATAGTTTTATTGCAGGAAAAGCAGAAATTCCCCTACCTGCCTCCACCTGGGCACTGCTGTATCCCACTCACGGCATCACAAGGACTCAGTATTGTGCCTAGCACATAATCCTAGTGCAGGATTTCCCCTCCCAAGAGAAGTTTGGGGCTGTGTGGGAGCTGGCGGGGTTTGAGATCTTTCTGCTCCACGTCTGCCATCTGTTTTGGGCAGGCCTCGGTCCCTTTCCCAGGGAGGTGACAGCATCCCTTCCCAGGGCCACTGCAGGGAGGGCACATGGGGGAGGGCAGCCTTTGCTTTTTGCCTGCACATTTGGCAGTTCAAAGGCTGCTGCTCCTCCTCATTGCTGCTCTCAAATCTGTAGATGATAAAGCTGTGGATATCTGATGATAGCACAGAGGAAAATGTGGCTCTGTAAGCAAGGGTCTGGAGAGCTCGAGGACTGCCAGTAAGGTGCCATTTGCAAGATCTGGACTTTTGAGAATTTAGAACAAAGGTAAGACCCTTGTGAGCTGGCACAGGCAGCCCAGTGTTATTGACCTTTCTTGTGTAGTGGCTGGTGTTGGATCAAGCTTCCCCACAGGCACTTGTGATGCCCCTATAACACTTTGAGTCTCAGCAGGCAAATTTGGCTGAAACCCAGAAAGATTTGGGGAAAACTTTTTGGTCTTTCTTGTCCCAGTGCAAATGTGTTGTGTGTCTCAGCTTGGTGAGTTGCAGCTATGGGTGAAATGATGCTGATGTCCAACTGCACGGTCAGCCACCTGAACTGAAACGGACTCGTTTGATTGAAGTTTGCAGTTTATAAGATCTTAAATTTTTTCTTCCTTAGCTCCTTTGACCTCTGGGGCTCTTTGGAACAATTCTGGTTTTTCTTGGATTTTTAAATTGAATAATTAATTTAGAAGCTCCAGGGTTTGGCGTATGATGTGGAGCTGCTCCCCATGGGGAGAACCAGAGCAGAGCCCAGCCAGCAGCGGGCTGCAGAGCCAGGCTGCAGCGATGCTTGGCAGCACAGTCCCCTCTTCCAGTGTGCCCTGGGAAGGACCTGCTCTCCTCCCAAGCCTTGTTTCCCTGACCAGATTGGGCTAGAAGTAAAAAGCAAAACAGGAGGTGAAACCCTTTTACTTCTATTTGTTAATCTTTATTATTCTATCTTTCTTTCTCCTTTCTTCCCCCCCACCCTTTCTTTCTTTCCTTCTTTCTTTCTTTTTTTTTTTTTTTATTAGCAGGGCTCCTTTTTTCTCTCTCTTTTGCCTCAATAGAAAGAAAAAAAGTTTTGTCAGCACTCCTGTTTCTTTTGTTGTTTTCTTTTTCTCAGAAGTCTTTTCTGCTTTTATCCTAATCCCAGGCATGCATGAGGGAACAGTTGTGCTCTGTTGTTTGTCTGTTCTGGTAGTTTTGAACCAGTAGGGCTCCTGCTTTGTTCTCTTTATTTTCTGAACACAGAAAGGTAAAAGAGTAGGGATAGCGATTGAAACTCTTAAGAACAGAAACTTTCGATATTTATTTAGATTTAATTCATTTTTTGCCATGTTGGTAACAATTAAGGGATGATGACAAATTTTAAAAAAGAGAGGGGGAAAAAAAGGAAAAGGAAAGAAATCTCTTTTCATTCCCCTGAGATCAGAGTTTTGTTACCCAGAACATTTTTAACTTGTACCCCTTGAGACACACGTTTTTAACTCTGTTGTCCAATTTATTCACTCTCTGGAACCAGACAACAATTTAACATATGCCAGGGTTGTTTTTTTCCCCTACGCAGAGAATTACTCCTTTGTAGAGCTGGCTTTATTATTTGAAAGCAGTGTTAGCCTGGTTTACCTGATGCGATGTCAGCCTGACTTTCAAGTCACGTCTTGGTTTTAAGCCTTATATTTATGGCTTCAAATCCACTCTGGTGTTTCTTTTTTGGGGGGCTTATGTTGCAGAACTAAAGCTTTTTTTATTATTTTCTAGGTATTTCTTTACTAGTTGGCCATGCTAGCTGATAAATTGCCTGAAATGTTTTTAAAAATTAAACTAAAACTAACATGGATTCATCTGTCTCTGTTTCATTACTGCAAAACAAACCTTTTATGATTTTGTCCAACATGTGCTTGTTCTCTGTTGCCATGGAGATGCTGTAGGCCTGAGGTTTTTTTCACAGGCTCTTAGGATGAAGTTTTTTTGAAAACTGTTTTGATTAATTTTTCCTCCACTTCAACTTCTCTCTCACTTAAACTGTTTTCCCCTTTTGTTTCCCACTTGATTTATGGCAGGTCGCTGTCATTTAAATAGATGCACGTTTTGAAATTCCTTCTTTCTGTTCAAATGCAAAGGGAAAAAAAAGAAAAAAAAATAACCCATGCAAGTCATGCTCAAAGACTTGGTTATTGTTGCTTGTTGGATTTCTGCTCTCTGTGGTTGTCGGGCCTAATTCAAAGTAATTCAGGCTACTCAGTGGGGGCAGTGCATAGCTCCACAGGAAATTATGATAGCAAAAGTCTTCCTGTAGAGCTCTACACTTGGCACTACAAAGTGCCTCAGGCTGCAGTTACCTGAATAGGGTTGAATTAGACCAGACAACCGCATCATCCCACTTCTTAATCTATTAGAGCGATATACAAGTGGCAATTGTTGATTGCAAAAATGGGATTAAGAGGCTCTTCAAGTGAATTGATTTTCTTGTGAGAACAAAAAGAGGAAAGAGAAGGCTCGTTTGAATCACACAGACAGAAAGTTTCGTGAATGGGTGCTACTCCAAATGTTAGAATTAAAGCAACCAGTATTTCCCCATGGAACATGCAGGTGAGAGGAATAAACTGCTGAAAAACATAAAATTATGTCTATAAGTTTATGGTGCTCTCAACAAATTGTGGCTCCTTTCCCCACCACCCCTCCTTCTCTCCCATTCCTCCCTCCCTCCTTGCTCCAGGCAGCAGTAACAACGAATCCTTGTTTCAACCAAACACTTTGTTGCTCTTCATCAGCCTCTGCTTATTATTCTTTAATCTTTATTTTCACCCACACATTTCACTTATTTTGCTTTATCTCAGGCAAGAAATGGGGTGAGAGAAAAGCTGCTTTGACTCCTGCTGGTTTTCCCTGAACCTTTACGTTTATTTCTTCCCCCAACCAATACCAAAGTGCCAATTGTCTCCTAAGGGACCTCTCAAACCTGTTGCCTGCACCACTCCAGAGCAACTCCCCACAGGGATTTCACCCTGTCCCCCTGGTGCCTGCTTTACCTCTCAGGGCTACTGTTTTCCCTGAAACAACAAGTTTTGTGTGAACAAGTGTCATAAATTTCCCATTAACCTCAGTGTATCATCCCCCAGGAAGAGCAGAGCCTGGCATGTAGCTTCACTGGGATGGGTCCTGCTATTTATTTTTGGATGGCTCTCAGTAATGCTGGAAATTCTTTTGCCTCAGCTGAAAGACAAGCTGGTGCTGGGCTGCCCAGGGAAGGTGGCAGTGAAGGCAAGTCCTGCCTTGCATGTATTGGAGAGCAGTGCTCAGACAGGGCTGGCTCTCAGCAGTGTGGAGAATAGAAATGACACCCAGCAGGAAAAAGGAGCTGCTGGAGCAGATGGAGGGAGCCTGGTACTGTCATTTGCCTTGGGAAGGGACAGTGGACAAGGTCCCCTCTCAGACACAGGGATGAGAATCCTCCCCTCCTATCATAAATGTGTGAGATCTCACCCTGGGTGCTGGTGCCAGTGCAGAGGTGAAGGGGATGAGCCACTTTCAAGTGAGCTTTAGAGATTTTAGGGAAGGGAACAAGTGGCTGAACTAGACCTTGCTCTGTGTGTTGGAGGGAACATGCCCCTCCTCATCACATTATCACCAGCGCATCTGTTCAGGCTGGTCATGGGGCTGGTCTGCCATTTCTTTACATTTGCATTAGTAGGCTTGTTCCCTCAGCGCTTGGGAAGGGGCTTGAGAAGTGTCTCAGAGCAGAAAGGGCAGATGGAGTCATTGCTGTGAACTGGAGGGGGCACAGCCACCAGGGAGGCTCTCACATGATGTTTTAGGACGGGGCAGAAGCAAATTTGGAGCAAAGCACCATCTCAATGCTTCACTTAATGATTTTTTATTTCAGGGGATTGTTAAGTTGTTGCAAAACTTTTCATTTTGGGTAGGTGGTTGTAGGACAGGGATGAACTTCTGTGGCATCAGAGACCCCTCTTGTACCCCAAGAACCTCCTGTGCATGTTTAGAAGTGCTGTAAATCCAAATGAATCAAGACCAAATGGGCCTCTCTGAGGAAGTTGCGTTCACACTTCTCAGAATCCTTCACCATGAACAGCCACTTCGTATTTTCCCAGCACATCCCAGCCCTTCCCACCTCTCGCTCAGCTCTTGCAGTTTTAAGGGGTGCTGTTTCCAAACACACACTTGTATGGATTTCTCTTTTTCACTTCTTCTGCCCCAAGGAAATATTTTTCCCAAAATTGCAGTCGCAGGATGCCAGGAGCACCCACCCATTGTTAGCATCCATGGGGAGTAAGCAGACACAAATTCCTTCTTTGCAACAACATCACTTTCTCTAACTGTGACCTGGTAATTGCTCTGTATTTAATTACCCAAGATTGCACCAGGTCCGTGTGGCGTATTTGTGTGCGTGCTATCAATTATGTCATAATAAATTAATTTCCTTTTCAGGATTCCCTGCAGCCGATGTCTGGGCTTCTGTTCCTCCTTGACTGTTCTGACTTTGAACAGGTTTATTCAGCTGTTGTCTGCTAAGCCCTACAGAAAAGAACAATAGCTTCTGATCTGCCTTTTATGGGTTATTGGGAACTGGTGGTCCGCACTACAGCTTTGGTCAGTGATTAACTAGAGTGAAAACAAACTACACAAGGCTAAGTTGATGTTGGAGGAGGAATGAACCCACTTCATTAAGGCTTTAAGAGGAAACCTTTTCTTCTTCAATGCTTGTTCACAACTTTTCAGGTCTCTATTTAATCACGTAATTCTCTCTAAGTAGGAAGAGAAGCTTGCCTCACAGCAAGAGGTCTTTTGCCACATGACAACTTAGAAAGATAAATGATATATAAATATCTTCATGGTTTTGTGGAAAGGAAACCAAATTCGGTTTCATTGCATGCAGCTAATTTACCAGTTTCTTAGGTGCTGTGGGCATCCCAGTGTCCATTGCAGGTAGAGAAACTTTTGCTGCAATTACCTTAACTTCTGGCCAGTGTGCGTGTAGGGTGAGCAAATCATGTCTGATCAGCGCCAGACACGGGCAGGTGAAGAGGCAGCAATAATAGCAACCCTCCTTTACAACCACTGAGACAAAATGGAAGTGCTCCCCAGGGTGGGGGTTTGTTTCATCTCCTGGAGATATTGAACCCTCCTGTGTACGGGGATCTCTTTGCTGTTGGCAACCCAGGGAGCAGAAATTAAAGACAGGAGATTTAGGGTGGATGAATTTGGTACTGGTGAGCATGATGAGTGACTGCAGCCCGTGAGGTCCCTCGTACTGTGCTTGGTAATCACACAAAGTGCATCATGTTGGGGCAGCCCCTGGGCTTTTGTTTAGCATAATTTATTTATTTATTTTTTCAGCATGGCAGTTAATTATGGTTTGGAGAGCATATTACTTCAACTCAAAGCGCAGCCATAATAAATCAACCTGCTGACTCCTCTGTTGGTATCCAGCAGCAGCAAAGTCTGGTTTTTTCCACAGCCCCTGCATTTCCAGCACTGCAGACAGCAACTCCTCCTGGCTATCAGTGCATGCACAGGGAGAGATAACATGGATGCCCTGGGAAATGCCAGGGAGCTGCTTGCTGATTACCTTCAACATTTTTACCAATTACTAGTGCACAGCAGAGATCTTCATCAGGTAGATGCCTGAAATGCTAAAGGGGCACATTTTAAACTGGCGCTTGTGGGATGAGCATGGTTGATCCAGGCTTCTATTTGTGTGTTGGGATAAACAGGGATTTGTTTGGGGGCCAGATGAAGTAGGTTGTTGTTGAATGGATGCAGGCCATGCGGTCTTCTAATTTTTCCCTCTAAGAGCTGCAGTGGTGATATGTAGGAGATTCCACTGAGCAGAATTGACACGGACTGGGGGCTGCAGGCAGGGCTGACCCACCTCTGTGCTGCCTTCCCTGCACAGAGTTCATTCAACACCCTGAAACTCCCCATTCAACACTGCAAATTCAGCAGGAATCCTGGATTTGAGTGCTCAAAATCCCCAGCTGTGGTTGCAGTTGTGCTCCCAAGGTCTGGGGGCACAGAGGCAGGGTGAATCCCTGCAGGCACCCCAACACCTGCAGTTTTTCCAGGTCTCCTCCCTTCTCCTGCCAACCTGAGTCACAGTCCTATTCCTGAACTCTTCCCATCTGCCAGGGTGGATGTAGCAGTCCCTTTCTACTTGCCTCAGAAGATGCACACTGCTGCTTTGAACCCATTTATTGGTAAGCACAGCACAGACCTTGATGAAAGGACATTTGAGGAGGAGCAGTCTTTAGTCCTAGTGAGAAAGGAGATGAGCAAAAAGTCTGGCCTTGCTTGGGGCTCTCTCCACACATGGAGAAGGTTTTGCTCTGCTCTTAGTGCAGCAGTGCACCGAGGAAGGATGGACCCATCTGGGCTAGGAACAGAAAAATCATCATTCCATTCTTGGAGAAATGAGGACTGTAACTAAACAGGGAAATAAAGGGACAAAGAGGATAAAACATATGTAGACATCTCCCACTTCTCATGAAATTAAGAGAAGTAATAGGTGATTGTTTCCTCCTTAAATTAAACAGCAGAGGGACAAGTTTTCCTCCAGAGATTCATTGCAAAGCATGATTTTTCCATAAAACTATCATTTTGTTTTCTTTAGGTGTTTTTTAAATTGATTAATTTTGGGTACAGAAATGTTTAAATATTTCATTAGCTGAATTCTTTGAACTCCAATTAGAGAAGCTTGTTGAAATAATTTAATGAAGTGCTTTGGTAGGAGTGGAGGATGGAGGGGGAGGAAAGCTGGGGTGCTGGGATAAGAGTAGCCTGGATTTGCAGCAGGTGAGAATCTGTCCCAAAGCAACACTTGGCTATTAAATTACACTACTAAGCTGTATCAATTAATAATTAAAATGTATGTTTAAATAATGCATCAAAGGAAAATGCCTAAATTACAAACTTGAGATTTTTGGGGTGAGTTCATGTTCAGACTCAGGCTTCACATGTGGGAGGAATTCAGATACCTAATGTACCAACATGAAACAGGGATTTCAAAAGCTTTTGCTTTTGTGTTAAAATGATGAAAAGAGATGTAGGAAAAGAGACTGCTGAGCTCCTTGGAGTGTTTGTGAGCAAAATAGCACCTTTTTGGGGAAACAAAGGCAACCGTTCAGAATCTATCAAACAGTTGATGCCTCAAATGCTGCAAAAGTTGGGCGGCAAAAAGTGTGAGAGATCCTTTATATGATTCCACTGGGGGGAAGGCTGGGCTGCAGATCGAACAGAGAACACAAGAAGCAGATGTGCCTTGGACAAAAGGATTATCAGACTAAGACCCATTTAGGAGTCTGCAGCTGAATGAGGAGGAGAAACTGAAGCAGAGTGAGACTTCCAGCAGTGTTTCATGTCTGGCACAGAGGTCTCCTTGGAGACAGTGCAGGGTCTCACGGCACCCAACCAAGACCTGCAGGGTACTTGGAGGTGCAAGATGTGTGCATCATTCTTCTAGTGAGGTCCAGTGCCTTCCTGTGCCCGTGACAGCTGGCACTGATCAGTTCATGGCTGTAATTAGCCGTTCGTGGCTTTGCTTGGAACTTGTGTGGTGATGGGAAGTTTTTTTTCTCAGACATCTCTTCTGGGCCAAGCCGGTGGCAGGGCTGCCTAGAGCCGGCACTGCCTTTGTTTTAGCTGGAGAAATAGAGAGCATCATGTCCCAGCATCTTGTCCCTGCTCTGTGGATGGCACAGCCCACTTTCACCCGTCCTGCATGAGCTGGACTCCTTCTCCTTTGGGTGATTGAAGAGAGGCAAACCTGCCTCCTGCTGTCAGCTTCCAAATCCTTCTCTCCCCATGTCTGCCCAGGGATGGAGTTGGGTGGCAGGGGCAAGTCCAGGCTGGCTGTCAGCATTGTTTTGCTCCGGCTGAAGGGCTTTGCCTCACTGATGTCTGTCTGGTTCGACTCCAAACATAAACCTCTCGGGCTGAATAGAGGGGATTCCTCAGTGCAAAAGTCTGGCTTTCCCTTCACACATGAGGGGTTTTCTCCAATCTGCTTTGATGTCCTGCAAGGAAGCTGCTGCAGCATCAATGGCATCTAACACAGTGACACATGTAGGGCCCGAGGGCCCTGGGAGCAGGTTTAAATAAAACCATTGACTCATCCATCCGTGCACATGACCGGCCATGGCAGCAGCCCAGCCATCGATTGAGCTGTCAATGTGTGCCCATGGACCATATTCTGGTCCTTCTGTCCTGTGCAAAAAATGACAGGTCTTGGTGCACTGGGCCCGATCCAAGCCTTGGAAAAATATTTGACTGCTTGGGAAGTGACTGGAGGGTACAGGACCTGTCCAGTGTGTGTGTAATTACTGCAGCGTGGCCCTCTCAAATCTGTTGAAAGGAAATACTTCAAACTGCAAATTGTTTCCCTCCATAGCTAAGCACTGCACAAAGTAAAAAGTCTCCATTCAAGGTTATTATTACACCCCGGGGCTTTGGAGATGTTGTTCCTAATGGAGAAAGAAGTAGGCAGTGTTTAACCAACAGAGGAAATAGTGTTAACCATAAGCATGTCTCTAATTTCTGCTTACAGTCCTAATGATGAGTAGGTCTGAGCATCAAAGGCAATTCTGCTGATGCTGAGACCACAGGGATCTCATCCCTTTTACCAGGGGACAAGAAAAGGCACTGCTTTCCAAGGACAGATTTTTTTCCCCTGACTGGTGCTGTTAGTCCAGGCTTCTGTAGATGGATATGGCCTTGGAGGCTGAGGTCCAGCCTGAAGCAGACTCTCCCTCCAGCCTGCACACACTGCTTAGCTCTGCAGCAGCTGCCTGGTGCCACCACAGTCTTTACTAACAGCGAGTACCTAAGCAGGCCTGGCTGCTCCAGAGGTACCTCCTCCAGGAGTTTGGTTTTTTACACAGAAATGGTGCTGATACTTCTACTCCTGTGTGCAGGTGTTTGCTTATCTGTGAGGTGCCTGTCAGCATTCCTTGGAGCACACAGATGGGATCTTTGGAAAACTGGACCCATGCATGCAACAAATGAAGTGATGCCCAAGTAGGCAGGTTCTACATGGGATGTGGTTAAGACTGAAATCTATTAAGAAAATCTTTATTTTGGCTGTTCTTTGTGGCCCCAGGACCTCACTTTTCACCTGGGAACAGCTGGATAGAGGCTCCCAAAGGAGAGGGGTATTTCACAGCAGGCAGCTCTTTGCATCTCTGTGGAAAGAATGTACTGGGAGATATGGATACAGATACTGGATGCAGCAGCTTTGAACAGTGCTGGCTTAAAGAAGTAATGTGCAATTTCTGTTTCCTTGTGAGGAGGTGGACTTTTTACTCAAAATTTGTCTTTGTAGAACCTCTTTAGCAGATGTACACAGTAGAGCATGTTCAGGGAGGGGTTTGGGCAATGTTTGTCTGGAAGAAGATGGGTCAAGTTAGGCTTTCCTTAGCCTTGTGGGGAGTCTTAGATCTTGTTAGGATATTGCTGAGATGAGGCCTGGAGGGTGATGCCAGGGTCTGTGGGACTCTCAGGGCACAGCAGAGCAGGGCCCTGGTCTTAGGAGTCTTAGGAGAGATGAACAGTCCAGCTGGGGAAGCACAACCCCTCCATGTGCAACCTGTTGCAAACTTGTGGTCAAGTCCATGCTCCCACACCAGCTCCCTGCTCAGTAGAAGATGGCCTTGGTCTGATGCTGGCTCTCTGCTTGGCCAAAGAGGGCTGGTCAGGGTTGTTAGAATCCCGGGCATGGTCCTGCCTTAACATCAAAACCTCATCAAAACCTGTGTCTTTGCAGAAATTCACAGCTCTGAGAGCAGGGATGCTGTGCTTGCCCAGAGCTGGATTAACTTCACACCCAAAGCAAGGAGCTTGAGGAGGGTGGGAGAATCACTTCTCTGGGCATGCAAGGCAAGTCTCTGGCTCTGGTGACTCAGGATTCGTGCTCCAGAAAGGAAGGGTAGGAGCATTACAGTGAAATGTAGAGTCCCCATAGGAGGCACTCTTGCGTCCTGATGGTGCGGGGAGGGAAGAGGGGGGAGAAATGCATCTGTGGCCCAGCCAGGTTTTCAGAGAGAGCCAGATTGCCCCTGCCAGTGCCCAAGCACAGGTGCCAAACCTGACCAGGACAGGTGGAAAGCACAGCAGGTGTACCTGCAGGTAACATTCCAGGGGGTGCCCAGCCCTGGTCCTACAGCACAGATCAAAGGATTGCAAAGAGAAAATGTGTGAGAGGTGGGAAGAGAAAAGGTGTTTGCCTGCATGTGGGTGTACAGGGATAATGTTTTCTGGGAAATGTAGTTAGGAAATGCAGGGTCAAGTGTGAAACAAAGAACAAGGTTTTAATACTGTGGAGGAACTGGCTTGTTAGCTCTGCACCGCTGTGTGATGGACACGCCAATGGGACACAGGCTGGCCCCATGTCCCTGTGGGAACAATGACCACAGGAAGCCACCTGCACTCTCCACGTGGACTGGGCAAGAGGAGTGGGGTAAGAATTTGTTGTGGGGGAGTGTTTTTTCCCTTGTTCTCAGAACTTAATTTCAACATAAGAGTGCTTTTCTTAAAATACAGGTGGGGAACTGCTGGGTTGACCACAGTTGTGCTCTGCCACTGCAGGCTAAGTTTCCATCAGCCTCTGGTATCAACAGCCAAAACACAGCATTCCCTATGGAGGCAGTGCCTTGCTTGGGGAGCTGATGCATAAATAAAATCTCCAGCTTTCTGGAGGATGCTAAAGGGGTGAGGGCTCTGGTGGGATGGGGATACGAAGAGTGCACAGCTTTGCAGCATGGATGGGAGGGAAATGCCAATGAGTGCTGGTGATGCCTCCTTGGGTGCTTCTCTGCTCCTGCTGCTTCTTTCCAGGACTCAGGGGACACTGGAGAGCAGGGTCTCTGGGGAAGTAGTTAATTTAAGTAGTTTAACTCCCTTCATATTCCATTGGAAAAATGGCATGTACAAGCATGTATGTAGTTTTCTCTATAATTTATTTTTTTATGTGTGTGTATCTCTCTCTCTATATAGATATATATATAGTCTGAAGACTTCTTGTGAATAGGGATCTTGGAGGGTAAATACAGGACTGAAACCAAGGAATCTTAATTTTGGCTCAAATTTTGGCTATACTGTTTCTATAGAGACCAAAAGGAAGCTTTGGCTCCCCCACTCAGCTATTAAAGTTTAGTGCATTGAAAACTGTCTTCATGCTGTGATACCCTTTCACAGAGTAGAATAGGGTCTGAGCTAATCCATGAAAGTTGTCATGCTATGAACTAGTAGTCAAGCTTTTTCCTTTCAACTGAGTCTAAAACTATACTGTACTTCACACTTGATTGGCCCTTCAGATGGCAGGACTCAATATCCCTGCTGGAAATAAGCTCGTCTTCACACAGTGATGTTGAACGTGGAAAGATCTTGTTTCTGTGGCTTAATTACTAACCCTGCAATATGAAAGTCGTCAGGATGAGACTTTTTTTTTTGTTTAATTAATATATATCAAACTTTGCCTCCTTCTCCTCAAAGATCGGTGACGTTTGGGGGCTAGCAGCATGCCAAGAGCCTGGACCCAAGGACAAGCTCCCACTTGCTGGGGATCTTTCCTCAGTGTTGCACATACAAATGTAGCAAGGCAAAGTTATCATCTGTACACCCGCCTCAGCCTTCCCCCATTGAGTGTACTGTAGCAAAGGTAATGAATGGGGTCTTCTCTTCTCTTCTCTTCTCTTCTCTTCTCTTCTCTTCTCTTCTCTTCTCTTCTCTTCTCTTCTCTTCTCTTCTCTTCTCTTCTCTTCTCTTCTCTTCTCTTCTCTTCTCTTCTCTTCTCTTCTCTTCATTTCATTTTAAAATAATTTTTTACTATTTAATTTTTTTTCCTACTGTCTATCAAGATAACTACATAAACTGACTATATAAGATAACTATATAACCTGATTTTGCACTGGGGCAATTTTTCTAATGGAAATCAGCCAGTTCCTTTGACCTTGGCTGCTACTCGTGCATGCTCATGGGGGCTGAATCGATCTCAGGGACAGTGGTCTGTCATTAGGATGGAGCAGCCATGAAACTCTCGTTAAGACTTCACCAGTGAAAAGTTTCTGTATTTTTATGATTAAATATTTAAACGGGGGAAAATGCCTTGAACGGTACAGACCAAAAGGGGGCACCAAGGTATTAAAAAAAAAAAAAAAAAAAAAAAGGTGCTGGTTTTGGTAGTTTATCTTTGTAAACTGCAGCGGTTTCTACCATGGCTTTCTTGCTTAGTGCAGTTCTTAAACAACCACAACAACAAAACTTCTGTTCAAAGTTTATGCGAATTTCCAGTATCTTCACTCTTCTGACATGACACTTTGATTCAGCTGGGGAAGCTGCTTTGGGGATTTGTTCTGGTCTTTTTTTTCCTAATCCTCATCAGTTAATTTTTTAAGATTTGTAGAGGTTTCTAAATGTAGAGTTGGGTTAAATGAATTTTCTTAATTCAGAAACGATGTTTTAGAGAATAAGCACCACATTAATTTAATTACATAAATCCTTAAAGTGCTGTCTGCTTTTTCTGGAGTATTCCTTGTTGCCTCTGTCGCAACTTTCAAGCAGAAGTTTGCTGTTTCCTTTTGGATGAATTTCTCCCTTTACTGGATGTAGGAGGATTTCTCCTTGGCTGGCTGTGGGATGAAATGGAGGGCACAGGTAGGGACAGTGCAACCTCCCCTCCATTTTGGAAAGCAGCTTTAGTTGGAAACAGCCTCACCCCTGGTTGCTTAGCCCAGCACTGTGACCAGGACAAGGCACAGGCATTGGAAGAAATTCTGCCCTGTGGCAAACAAGACCTCAAGGGTCTCTTCTCACACTGCCACAAGAAAGGGCTGAAAGAGCAGAACAAACCTATATTTCATCCATTTTCCATTGCTGTCCTGTAGCCAGATTTGGTTAAAATCTTTCTTGCAGTGAAAGGCTGCAGCACAGGGAGGATGCAGAGTGATTGTGTTCTTGAGTCTGTGGGTTTTTCTTCTCTTGGCTGCGTGGGGGTTTATGGTGCTCAGTTTAAAATCTCCAATTTTTACAAGCTCTAGCATGTAAAAGTCCAGTCAGAAGATTATGGCTATTTTGCAATCACTGTGTTCTATTTGCGCTTTGTAGCTCTGTTTAGACAAAGTCTTTTCTTAAAATTGTCAGATTCAATTATTTTTCACACCAAATTGGAATGTTTTCCTTTCCTTATTTTTTGAAAGCATTTTTATTAGTTTTTAAATAATTTAGAAATGAAAGACAGGGTGTTTTTGAGCACTGAGTACAATTATTTATAGTTTAATTTGTACTGAGACCTAAACCTTATTTTTGGTTTTGTTATGTTACCTAATTTATTGGATTGTATATTGCATAATGCAAGTCAACTGAACAGCTGAGTTTACATTAATAATTTTGATACATGTGGCTAATTAGTTTGTATTTTCTATGGATCCAAATTAAAAATGAAAAGCAGAATCTACATATCTAGTTTAGATTTCTGCAATAATGTTAAATGCAGTAGATACCTAAATACAACTATTCATACAAAATTGTGAAATTTGCTTTTAAAATAAAAATAAGGTGATGATATTTTCTAAGTGACTATCCCTTTGGTATCTCACAATTTGTTCACAATATGGTACACTTGTCTTATCCATCCATCATTTAATAAAAACACCTACAGAACTGCAGGGCACGAACCTGGTTTGTTCTCTGGTTTAAGAAATTGCATTTTGATCCCATCAGCTGCCTCCCAGGAAATGTAAAGTCGTTGATGTTTAGGTAGGAAATACTTTGTAAGAAAGTTTGGAAAGAAGAAGAGAGACTTTAATACCATAAACTATTCCAAAGAATTTAGTTGAAAAAGTAATTTGTTGAATATCTAATTTTCCTCTTGTAGTTTTGCTGCAGTTTTAAATTACTCCATGATTTGAGTATATTAGTACAATATTCTAATTTAGTTTTTCCAATGAACTGGTTCAAAATAGTTTCTGGATTTAAAAGGTTTCCTTCTGCTTTTGCTGTTTGCTTTGAAAAATGACCACTAAAGAGCATTAGACTTCAGCTATTCATTTCATGGTTATGATAATAATAATTATAATAAAGTGTTAGAGTCCTCCTATTGAAAGCACTAAAATATTGTGCCTTTATCTTCTGCTGCCCTGTTTGGCTGCACAGCTCCGATCATGTTTTAAAGGTCTGCCAAAATTTATTAAACCACTTAACAAAAATGTGTAGGTAAAGAAAACTCATTCAAATGTTAACATGAACCACTTCAATCAAGAGCTGCAGAAAGCTGATTTATCAGGTTAAATTCCCCTTCCACAACAAATATAATTTTGCTCTAGAATAGACTGGCAGTGTAACATTGGTTTTTTTTTACAGGAAACAGAGAGGGGAAATAAAATAAGAAAAAAATAGGAAACTTTCTTAGTTTTGCCTACATATCTTGCTCTAATTGAAAAATCAGGTTTTGTCTCTGCATTTCAGAGGCATAGAGGCAATGTTTGCCTCTTCTACTCCCATGTAACTTGGATAAATCAAAAGTGCAGATGTATAAAAAGTGCAGGCAGAACTTGAAATCAAATTTCCCCCCTTGATTTACAATTATATCCTATTGAAAGGAAAGGTTTGAAAATTGAATTTGCCTTCAGTTTTATTTTTCCTTATCCCTCCTGTGTGCTTTTTAAGCAATGGGAGGACCTGTGCTCTTGCTTTGGGTGCTGCACTGCTGAGTAAATAATCACCTGAATTTTTATAGTTTGTAGCACAGAGGAAGGGAAAAATCTGCCTTTGTGCTACTGCACTGGCATTGGTACCTCACTGAACTCAGCTTCCTTGCAGACAAATGTATCAGAAGAATTTGCTGCTGATTTCCACTGTGCTCTGCATGAACGGGAGCAGTTTTTTATTTTGTTAAAAAGCAAATCAAGAATCCAAAAAGGCAAGAAAAGAGTTTCCAGTTCCTTGTTTGGCTAAATGCTGAGGATATAAGTCCTCTGTGCCTGTGGCTGTGTTTTGGGGGTCTATGAGCCCTGCAAAAGCTGGCATCGTTAGAGTCATAATCCAGCTGTATTTTAATTTTCAGGGTACAGTAGAGCACTTATTTGCCATGTCTCTCTGTCTCCCTCCCTAATGTTAGTGCAGAAAGGAAATTTAATCTCTCCAGTGACTCTGCTTCTGTTCTTTAGCTCATAAAAACCAAAAAAATTCAAGCCACAGGCTCCTAAATGTGGCAGATCCTGTAAATAACCCCATGGCACTGACAGGAGAACACCTTCTGGGAAAAAGATTTTTTGCCTGTACTCTGAGTTTTATTCCCTTTTGTGAGTTTAAGAGACGCTCTTGGTAGCAAATCCTTATATCTGTATACACAGTATTTGATCCACAACAAATTGTTTTCTTATGGAAAATGACTGAAGATAATTATGATGGAATACAAATTTTTAAATTAATTCCAGGTTGTTGGATGCCTCATTACCTACGCAGAGAGGAGAGGTGCTGTATTCCTGGCTGCAAAAGCAGAGGCACAATTTAATCAATGCATTTAGAAATAAAGTCCTCATGACTTCTTCCAAAGTGGGCAAATTAAATGCACAGCAGAGCAAAAGTTTTAACATTGCCAACTATAATTAGTGAGTGAAATGTAGGCAGACATTGTTAGATTTTTTTTGTTTACTGCTGATTAACTTGATATTGTTAGGGAATGAGGGAAGAAATGATTTCTGGCAAGGTGGTTAGGACAGGAGCCTCAAATATGAGCTGGATTTTGTGGTTTCTTAAAAACGTGAAAAAAAAAAAATCATCATTCCTTTCTGCTCCTTGCTTTGACACTGCCTAAATTAAATGCAGAGTTGCATTGGCTTTGCACGTTGTTTTCTGCTCGTTTGACATTTAATACTGTTGTATCGGGACCGCTCATCTCAGCTGAGATACTGAGGGGAAAATATGCAATTTAGACCAAATGTGTGAGGGGCTGGCTGAAGGCAGTCGCCGTGCCGGGAGCAGGGCGAGCTCTCTGGGCTGTGCAAGGCAGATTGCCCCAGGATGGGGCTGGGGAGCGCTGCTGCCAGCACAGCCCTGGCACCTGGGCACGTCTCCGGCACCGCTCCCTGCAGCCTCTTCTCTCCGTAATTGCTACTTCCTTATGCAGATGGATAAAACGTGCTTTCTCCATAAAACTCTCATTAATCTTGTGTATAAAATATATTTTTAAAGTTTATTGTAAACAGAGTTCTCTGGACTTTTCACTATCCCAAGCGCTGCAACGCTACCACATTCAATAAATGTCATGTTATTGTACGTCTGAAGTTCAAAAAAAAAAAAAAAGGAAGGGGGGTTTAGTTGCAATCTGTAATTAAATCCAGCGGTAAGTATTTCCTGAATAGCAGAGACCTTTCACACTCTGTTACCTAATTCTTTACAGGTGATTTTCCCCGCAAACGCCCTCCTCTTTTTTGGCACGAGGAAATGGTAGTCATAGCAAAACTGGCTGGATTTCAGAGCGAGAAAATGCTCTGTTGTCTCATAGTGAAACTGGTAAACGTGATGACCAGGTCCTCAGAGTGAGAAAAAGTAACTTCGTATTTATTTTTTCCTCCACAAGAAGTAAAATGTGATTAAAAATATTTGAAAAGAATTATTTTTATTCCAAAGTAACTCTCTTTTGGTTGAGAAATAGCTTGGTGCAACACTGCATTTTCCCCTTTTGTGTCAGGAACGAGGGAAGGCGGCGTGGGGACGGGGTGCTGCCTTGCCTGGCTCGCAGCCCCGCAGGCAGGGAGGGCTGAGCCCGTGCGAGCCCCGGCCCCGCGGGCAGCGCCGGCCGCCTCCGCTCCCGGGGAGCCTCCGCCCCTGCCCTCCAGCCTCCCTTGCTGCGGGAACAGCTCTCCCAGGCGAAACAACTCGCACTGGGAGGAGCTTTTTGTGGCCAGGCTCATCTATTCTTTGAAAAAGTGGCCCTTTCCCCCCCCACTCGCTGAAGGATAAAGTGATGCAAAGAAATACAAACGGCACAGCGAGGACTCGGGCTGTTACGTGCAGGTCTGATTCAATATATGAGATCAGTTCCTATAGGATAATTCTCTGCTGGTTTCCTTCCAAGCTTTGTGCTGAGCTTCTCATTCAGTGTTTTGATAATCTCTTCTGAAAAGTGAACAACTCAAGAGTTAGTTAAAACCATATTTCTTCCAGGCAAATAAATGTATAAATGCTCCCCAAACACACTTGCAAGAAGAAATGTCAGCTAGTGTTCTCCAGATATTTTGATGTTGACAGAATATTATTTTGCATTGACAAATATGGAAATTTAAAGTAATGACATGATGCAACAGCCTTCAAAACAGTAGATAAAAATTCAGTGACATTTGTTTAGTGTTGATAGAAAAGATTGTTTTAATTTGAAAATGCTAAAAAAAAAAGCCCAATCCCAGCAGTTTAGTAATGTTCCTGACCTCTTGGTAGCATCTTTTGTGCAGGATTTCCCTGCCAGTGGATGCCACAAATGCCACTCCTCTTATCTTGTGTTGGCTACCAAAACCCATCACATGGGAGTTACTGCATTTCGTGGCTTGGATGCCTCAAACATGAACTTGGGAGCAAAACTGTGTCTTTGAAGTCAACAGCTCTTGGGGAAACTAAGTCATGTGTATTTTTTCATAATAAATGGCGCAGAAATTCCTGCTTGCCTCAACGCCAGCATTACCACTCTCTCCATGGCTGTAGCTGCGCTGCTAAAGCAGGACCAGGGCTTTGGAGAAGGGGGAGACATGGTGTTCACCACTTCCCACCTGGGAACAAGGAAAGCTGCCTCTGATACCGCCACAGCTGAGCTGATTTGTCTCTTGGGATGCTGAAGAGTCCTAGAACTTTGTAAGACTGTGTGAGGAATGGAATGCTGTTGCTGAGCAAAGGGCTGCTGTGTGCTGACCCCTGTGTGAGTGAGGGTAGCTTGCTCACGGCAGCGGCGACGCGCGTGCGGGAGGTCCTGGGGAGCTCCACATGGGGGGACAGGGCACCTCCTGCCTTGTCCTTGCAGCTCTGGATGCTTACAGCAGCCTGCAGCAGTAAGGTTTGTCTGCAGGAGTTACTCTGTGTGTGTGTCACTGGCTGTGCTGCTGGCCATGGACTCCCTAAAGGGTTCTGGGCATGTCAAAACTGTCTTGTGGGGTTTTGCCCCGCGAGTGGCCTGTGGCGTGTGGCAGGAAGCTTTGCCTGCAAATGGGGCTGAAGCTCATCTGATAGCAAACTCCAATGGTGCTGTATGGGTGCAAACAAATGATAGTCACAAAGCTCTAAAGAAGGTGGCTTCTCTTGACTTGACCATGGTTTGGGTACACAGTACTTCTTTTTCTCCAAAATGCAGCTGCTTTCCACCCATTTTCTCGGTGGCTGCAAACTGTAGTGCTCACTATCTGGGAAGCAGCCAATCTCTTTGTTGTAACTGCAGAGCCCAAACAGCCCAACCAATGTATGATTGGGAAATACAATGTACGATTGGAAAATACAATCAAGGATTCGGGTGTTTTGCTACATGTGTTCTCAGCACAAAGTGGAAATATCTCATCTGCACAAACCTCACTCATTTACACTTTGCTTATCTGCAAATTCTATAGTTTTTCCACTTTTTTTAGCAGTAATTTTTTGACTTTTAATAGCAGTGATTAAAAGCAGAAACTGCAGCAAGCCCTCCTCTTACTCTAACTCCATTACTTTTACAAAATAGACTACAACCCACTTACTGAAGACACTTTGCTCAGAAGAATTATCAGTGATTAAAACCAAGCTACACTTGTCAAAATGAATTACTTGAGCACCCTTTGAGAGGCAGCAGCCCTTCCTCCTCAGAATAGTTGCCTGCCATGGTAGTTTGCACCACACGGGGACTTGCAGTGGGACAGCAGTGCTGGTGGAGGCCCTGTGATGCCATGTGGCAGCTCTGCAGTGCAGGAGGATGTGTGGGAGTGATTTGGAACCTCATGTTTCCTTGTACTTTACCAATATTAGATCAGCGGTGTGCCTAGTCAAACTTCATTGGTAAAGGAGGTAGATTTGCTCATTGGATGAAGAGCTCAGGTGCCCCAGGATTGCCTCCAGTCCATGTGGTGCCTCTGGGTTTTGCACGTGGATGCAGAAGTCAGCTGGGAACTGGATGGAGATGTGGGGAGCTCTTTGTTGGCTGTAAGATGAGGTGGCACAGAAGAACTTTTACTTTCATCAATAGTATGGAAGGAATTGTACTATATTAATGAAATTTGCTTCAGATCTCCCACTTTCTTAGAGTAATATGTGAACAAATGCTTGGACTTGATGATCTCAGAAATCTTTTCAAACCTTAATGATTCTGATTCTTTGGAAAAGCAGAAAGCAACTGGAGACAGGTAGTGAGAGGGTGATGCCTGGAGGGCTGTATCTGAGGACATCCCTCAGTTCCTGCTGTGGGTAACCAGCACATTCATTTTGCTTGGCATGGGTAATGCCCCCATACCTGAGCACATAGAATTGCTTACGTTGGAAAAGCTCCCAAAACCCTCTAAGAGTTCAGCATTAACCCAGCACTTCCAAACCAGCCACTGAACCATGTCCTCAAGTGCCGCATCTACACATCTTTTAAATACCTCCAATGAAGGTGACTCCATCACTGCCCTGAGGAGCCTGCTCCAATGCATGACAATCACCTTGCTGAAGAAATACCTTCCAGTATCCAATCCAAACCTTCCCACATACCATGTTTCATCTGCAACCGGGCTTATCAGAGGTTTTCTTGGGGGAGCACTCAATTTTACTGGTAGATGCAGGGTTGGTTATACAGAGATGGGTGTGTAGAGGACTTGTTTCTCAACTACCAGCAGTGTGTTCACAGCAGTCTATGGGGACAAAGTTATAGGCAAAGCAGAACTTGCAGATGAAGTTGCCTTTTTAGACTAAAGCAAGGGAAGATGCATTAACAGCCACAGGTATTGATTATGCTTTCCGTGCTCCTTTTTGGGCACAGGCTTAAAGCACAGAGGGACCTTCTGACAGGCAATCACAGGGGTTCCCATCTTGAGGAGAAGACTCTTGTCCCCTTGCAGAGAGGTATCTTCAGTGGGGTGTATGGGATTCAGTAGCCCATGTCTTGCTGCAAAGCAATGCAAACTCTGAGAAATTCAAATTTCCATCCTGGCATAGGGTACCTAAAGCTATGGATGTGCCAGCTCTAAACAGAAAGAACAGCAGATTGCAAGTGTTGAGAGGAACTGTGTTTTATCAGGCAAAATTAAGTCCTTTAAAAAACCCAAACAAACAAACAAAAAACAAACAGAAAAAAGGAGTGGTAAATCTAACATCCCAGGGAATGAAGTAAAAGTAATGCAATAGCTTAATTGAAAAATTAACTTGAATTGGTGGCGATATGACTGCTGCTGTCTGAACTGAAAACTGGCTGGAGGAATGTAAACAAAAGGCAACAAGAGACAGGATTTGTTTGAGGGGTGGGTCAGTGTTGCTGCAGATACAGCAAGGGTGTATGCCCTCTGAGCAGCACCCTAATGGTGGTACAAGATGGAAACCAGGGTAGGGGGGGCAGTACCCATGACACAAAAAAACATTCTCAGGAAAATCCTGGCTAAAGAATTAAAGAAAACCAGCCCTTCGTGTCTGAGCTCAGTAGGAGGAAAGTGATAGAGGAGACGGGAGCCTCTGGGAGTGGTAGGCAGGACTTGGAATCATAAGGTGAGGTAGAGTGCAGCTGTGAGGGGTGGCCAAAACCCTTCCAAAATATCCACCCTGGTGAGTCAGCCAGTCACACCAGGACCCTTCTCTTAGTGAGGTGGGATTTCACTGAAATGCTAGTAATGCCCATGAACCACCGCATCAAATAGAGCTTTAGTTTTCCTCCCTCCCAAACACTAGTTATCTATTGGAACCAGATGCATTTTTTTCTGTTGGAATTTCCAAGCAGGGAAAGCCAGGCTACCTTGTTGTAGTCAGAGAGGTAGCAATCTCCTCATGGATTTTTGCTTTTTCAGGCACATGGAAATGCAGCTTTTTTTCCTTGTGATGAGAAAGGTTTGCAAGAAGAGTTGGGCAGACACTTGTTGTTAAGCAGTTTAAGGGGCTGTGGCACGATGCCCTGCAAACTTCACCCACTGTATTCACTGTGACATTGCAGATGCACACAGACTATTTCCATGCTTTCCTTTGTGTACCTCTGTCACTTTTTTTTTAAATGATGTACGAGTTTGTTTTCCCCTTTTTTTTTTCTTTAATAACATTTATTTCATTTAGAGCTGTTTGGAAGTAACAGACACCTTTTTAGGTAGTGGCTTCTTACATCGTATAAGCCCATTTATCAAAGGCAGGATTTGCTGCTGTTGTTTTTCTATTAGGGAGGAATTACACTAAGCCTGTAGCAGACATTTTGTGTTACCATGGCAGCCCATATTTCCTACAGGGTTGTGACCTCTAATGACTACAGTGGAAAGCTAGGAAAAATAGGGACTCTTTGAAGATTAGTAAATAAATGCATGCTTATGCAAACTATCCAAGAGATGGCTAAACTATAAGAGGGGGAATGGAATGATTCAGAACACTGACTAAGCGGCTCTTTGTAAATACCTGTGTTTTTAAAAAAATCACCTTTCATTTCTCCGTGCTTTTAAAAGGCTGTTTTGTTTCCATCAAAGTGGCACACTGAACATGTTTTCTGCATAGGGCTCATATTATTTTTCATGTAATGAAACAGAAATACAGAGTTCAGAATTTCAGCAAAAGATGTTTCTTACCACCTAAATAATTCTTTTTTTATAGCCTTTTCAAATATTATTGCCATCATGATTGAATTTTCAGTGTTCTTTTAGTTCATCATTGCTAGATAAAATAAGGCAGCAGAATGTACTGAACTTTTAAACAGACATCTCAGTGGGAGCTGTCTTTATTCTTTTAAAATAGCGTATTAAAAAAAAAGTCTCTGTTTTTAAAAAGAACAGATTGATTTTTACATATGAGATTTAGTAAAAAGGAAAAAATGCATCTATTGAGTAGTACACAGTACTTGTTTTAGACCATTAAAATACCTACAAAAGGTGTTTTATAGTATTTGTTTGTGAATTTTAAATGATCCTGCATTGTACTCTGCAGTGATCTCCTAAATTGTATAAAGCCTCTGTAGACGTGCTGGTACTCTGTGCATCTTCAGTTAATGACCCTTTTCATGTAAGCACAGCTGTTGCAATGTAAAAAAATAAATTAGCAAAATGTGCCTCTTCTCCCTGCAGCTTCCACTTTTCTGTGGATTTCAGCATTTTCCTCTTTCAGTTAGTAACCTCCCAGACTCCTGCAGCCCAGATATGTGGTACCAAACTCTCTCCCATCGGTGCTGTGAGCAGAAAAGGAGAAGATCAAGGTCTTACAAAGCAAAACCAACATGAGCCAGATCCTGAATCTCCCTCTCTCCTGTCAGGAATACCAAGGTCAAGACAACACTCTTGCTCCTTATTATGGAGGTTGTTGTAACCCTTTTCTCCTCTTTTAGAAAATAGAACAAGCCCTTTGCAGGTAAGCCCACAGCACCTGGCATTCAGAGAGCACTGTAGTCCCTTCCTGGTGCTGGAGCCACATCTACTGAGGATTGCAATGCAGCCAGAGGTGGGTGCCCCCTCCACAGACTGGGGTGCACTGGGAATACATCACCCTGGGGCTGAATCTGCCCACCACATGAAGCCCTCTTTCATTTGGAAATCATGGAGGCTTGGGGACACCAGGATGGACTGGAGAGCAGTTGGTTTCCCCCTGGAAAACACAAAACTGATATCCACAGGGATATGCCCTGTTCCAAACAGGCTCAACTCTGACATGTTGGGTGTCCACACAGGATAGGAAAGCCTGCGTGAGTTTGTGATCCACACTTGTATCAGCATCTAATATTGCTGTGAAATTTGACAAAGTTTTGGGATGGCTGCAATGGATGAGGTGTGGGGAATTACTGTGCTCTCTGGTGCACAGGAAAATGATGGAGACTGGAGGCAGATGGGGAAAAAAAGCATTAGTTTTGGTGTTGGCTTTGACTTCTTGTATATGATTTTGCTTCTTGATAACTGCACTGGCAGCACAAACTTTCCAGTGCTTTCTAGGGATAGGGGATACCAGGTGCTCTCTGGGTTAGTTTGCGTTGCTGAAAGCTCATGTTGTTAATTTTCCTGGAATTGGGAAATTTAGTTCAAAATGAGACATTCTTTATGTCATTATCCTTCTTTTATTGCACAACGTCACAACATACTTATGAGCCAGGGTAATTTATGTTCTTCTTTCTTCTCCTCTTGGTAGCTCTGAGTTCTCTGTTAATTGTCAGGGATTCAAAAAGGGTCACCTGGGCAGGTGCCTTCTCCTCGGGCACTCCTCCCCTGCTGCCAGCAATGAACCCCTCCTTGGAGCAGGGATGGGCGTGCACAGTTCCTGGACTCCTGCCCTCCTCGGCCAGGCACAGAACTGCTCCTCTCCCTCTGAAAGCTTTTCCTAGCAGCTGGAGCTCTTCCAACACACTGGTTTGCCTGCTAACCAGCCTAACCTGAGGTGTGGAGTGAGTGCAGATCTGCCCTTTACCTGATCCCAGGCTCTCTGGAAATCCTGCTGTTAGTTTTCTGGACTCCCATAGGATGTGTTCTACTTTTTTAAGCTCAAAAAAGTTCTGAGAGAAAGGGGCTGAGTGCATGGCCTCCATCTGCGTGTTGCAGATCCCTTGCCTCAACCATGAAGCAAACCTGTCCCCTGCTCATCACTGAACAAATAGCCTCCAGACCAAACTATTTGCCAAATCTGACCCAGAGTAGCTAATAGTTTCAGGGTGACCAAAACCTTGTATCTGATGAATTTATTCAACTGAAAACTCTTTAGTCAAGTTCCAGTGTAGAGGGGAAACTGGTGGTTAAGGCAGCAGGGAGGAAGAGAGGAAAAGAAATCTGGTGAGGAATGCTGGGGAGGCTGAAATGGAATCCTGACGTGAGCTGCAGGGCTGGCAGAGCACTTTGGAAAGGAGATCTCCCTGGTGGAGAATCCCTGGGTCCTGGTTAAGGGGACACCCCTCCACCCTTTCCAGTGGTTTTGTGAAATTGCTTGGTCCTTCCTCTGGTTAATATCTTTCTTTCTGTTTTATTTTGAGGGATATTTTTTACTAGTCCTTGAAAGCAAAAATTTCTGTCCCTGCTGACATGAAATTAGGGGATACTTGTGTCAAAAGCAGTAGAATAATTTTATATCTGGTGGGGTGGAGCAGCACTAAAACACTAGTTTGGAAAGTAGTGATTTGTTCTGTAGTGTGGCAGCCAAGCTGACCATTCTGTGATTTTCCATGCCCAGCTCCCTTGTGGGCTGCCTGCAGCTCCCACCTTGTGCAGAGCCCACTGCTGGGCAGCAGCACTTCAGACACGTGCAAGGACCCTTGGGAAGGTAAATGCAATTATTTCATGCCCTGCTCCTGCCAGCTGGGAGCCAGCAGGTAAAACAGACTGAGAAGCACTCAACAGCCCCAAGTGCAGTAATTCTGAGACAAATGTCTTAAGCATTTTGATTCAACCATCCTCAGAGCTGTGATCAGCCCAAGCACCCCTTTTTCCACCCAGGCTCACCACAACACTGCACCCTGTGGTGGCTGCTGCTGGGGTTGACATGTCTACTTTTCCTTATTTTCTGAGGCTTATTGGTTTGTCTGTTCACTCCAGCTGAAAATCAAATATGTATGTCCAGTGTGCTTTTTATCTAGTTAACTAAACACAAATAATGTGTTCTGCCTCTTCACTTTGAAAGCTTTCAAACCTTTCTCTTTTATCTCTGCCTGTATTGTTCCTTAACAACCTGACAGTTGATTATTACATGGTTTCCATTTCTCCTTTATCCTCTGCCTATAATACTCAAAGATTCTTCACTGGGCATCACTCCCAAAGTGCCTTTGTATACTCAGAGCTAGGCAAGGTTGGACATTGATATGATTCTCTGATTCTGAAATAACACAGGTACTTGAGAAGGTGTTTCTTCTCTGGGGCACTTAATTTTTTCTAGTGACTCAAAACTTGTCTCCAGCCCTGCTAGAGAGAAATTCTGGAGAAATTCATCAAGCTGAAGTGATGCATGCTTACTGCTTGCCGTTTTTTGGGCTTGTTATACTTTCTGCTCCTTGGTCACCAAAACCCCGTTGCATGTCTGTGCAGCCTGATGATATTTAAATTGCTTTAACATGGCTTATTAGCTGCTGTGGGGAGTGTCTCTGCCTGCCATTGCCTGTGACAGGACTGTCCTCTTTAATGAAGTCACACTGTATACAGCAATGCTCTGATCCAGTCTCCCATATACCAGGACACTGTGGAGGGCATTTCTGGAGCTACACTTTCCAACATGTGAATTTTGGCTAAAAATGCTGATATTACCCCTAGGTATTTGTGCATGGTGCCACTGCAGGCTGGTGTGTATTTCCTTGCTAATTTGACCAAATTGGGATAAAGCCAAGCTTTCTGACTGAAATACTTGTGAATATTGAAAAAAAAAATTCTTTATTTTAGGAATTTTAGTGATCTTATTTCTTTGTACATCTGTGTCACTGGTCTCCATGACTTTTTCTGCTGTGTTGGGCCCATGCATTTGCAGAGTCATTTCTTGTCACTCATTCTTAGTGAATAGTTGTGTTGTGGTTATTGGTTTGCTGATAAAACTGTAAGTTTGATGACTAATAGCCTTTTCCACATTAGACCTTGAATTTGGACTGAATTAGAAGCAATAGTCAATTTGTAAAGATCAGATTCTTTTCCAGCCATTTCCAGCACAGGAGTTACTAACACAACCACTGCATAGCTGCATATAAAATGTGGACAGAAATATTTGTAGCAATGATGTGAGCTGGAATGAAGTTATGGAATTCCTGCTATGCTGAGACACTAAAATATGGTTTAAATTAAAACTGAGGCTAAGCGTATTATTCACTTGATGAGTTTTGTTCAACTCCTCCTCCTGGGATACCTAAAAGCAGGCTGCTATTTCTTCTCCTCTTTTTATTTTTTTTAATTCCTCTGTGATGACTGATGTTCTCTGAATCAAAATGACACTTAATATTTGAAATTAACCTTCACTTGGTTGCATTTGGTTGTGTCAATAACACAGTGGTGTTGTTTCTATTACTTGAATGAGCATGCATTTTTTCTTTTAACTGGGAAAGTGTGAGAAGAGACCACAGGAAAGTTCAGCCTCTCAAGCTGTGATACCAAGAACAGGGTCCTTTGTAACCATTGCTGTTTTCCCCCTTGTTGGGGCAGTGTAGGATTCCTAGAGGCATCCTAGAGGCCAGCTGGAGAGTTCCTAACCTGAAGGTGTGATCTGGATTTAATTTTCTCTCCTTACAAATATATGCAGTAATTGGCGCTTGTAAGCGCCTTAGGTAATAAAAACTATCATTGCATCTCTGTCTGGCTTTTTCAGGAGGTTTTTTTTTAAGACTGGGACTGGACCTTCTGACTTCCCAGTCTGGTATGAGGCACAGCAGAGACGAAGGCTTCATCCAGAAGACTTCATCACCTCCAACTCCACTGTCATAAAAGGGAAATGTTCCTTGGAGAAAGAGCCAACATTACAAAGAATCTTGCATAGTGCCTTCAGAAGCTGATTCACTACTCAGTTGCCCTCCCTTGCAGATGAGCAGCTTTTCTGTCAGTTTGCAAGTGCTGTGACCTCTGGGGCTCAGCTGTCTGTGCAGGACTCCAGGCAGAGGGGTGGGTGTGCAGGGTGGACCAGGGGTTCAGGGAGTCAAGGCAATTTTGTGTTTTGCTGCATCCTGATTTTTGTGCAGTATGTTCAGCAAATTAATATTAATCAGTGTCAGATCCAAGAGCCTTGCTGGGTTCACTCTGATGTGCTATATTTGCAAGAACCAGCTCCAGGACTTCCAAATGTCTACTGCCCTCATGTTGTGTCTTGACAAGAAGTTGAAGAGTATAAACATGTCATGTTGGCAAACTTGGGTGCACCATGTGCTCTCTCTTCCTGATGCTGAAGTAACTTTTTGTACTGGCTCTTGAGATGTTAAGTATAAGGACATGTGGTGTGAAAGGGTGGACCAGCCTCACACTATATTTCACCTTTTCTCAGTCCAGAAATGGTGCAGACTCTGCCTGCATTGTGCAGTAATGGTCATGAACCGCTGTGGTGAACATATCCCTGGTGAGTTGTTAGGCTTTGTTTTGGAGTCCTCATTCACTTTCTGGGCTCAGAACAAGCAAGGAAAAAAATATGGCTTTCTTCTGCATGTTGTCTGAGAAAAAAATTGAACAGGTTTAACATGAAATCACTAGGCTATTGAAAAGCAAAGTAGAATATTTTGATATTGCCAAATCATGTATCTTGTAAACAGAAATTACTGCTTTCTTGTAGTTTTAGGGCACTTAGAGAAAGCAATCCAAACAGAAAATAAATTACAACTAACCTGGGATTTAAGCAGGACTTGATACAGAAGGACTCGGTGTTCCTGGCCTACCCTGAGCCTGTCAGAGATTCCAAAACAAACTCTCTGGAAGAGCCTGGCTGGAGACCTTGGCACATGCCAGGCCCCCCGCATCTCAGGCTCTGCGCTGTTTGAGAGCCAGGCAAGGTCACCAAAGAGTGTTCAAAATGCCTGGCTGTGTATTTCTGGGCGAGGGATGGGCTGGGGCTGGGGCTGGGGCTGGGGCTGGGGCTGGGGCTGAGCTGTGCTGCTGCTGCTGGGCTCAGAGCTCCCTGGAGCCTCCCACTGCCCCATGAAGGCAGCATCTCCTGCCCCACGCCTCCGTGCATCACTCAGGGACACCTCTGGGGACTGTGCCAAAGCAGGGGCACAGGGAGCACCAGGACGAGTGTTTGGTGCAGTTTTATGGAGATAAGGAGCTGTAGCTGCTGGAGGTGGTGACACCTTTGGCATGGAATGGGCTGTCTGCAGTTCTCTGCTTGGCTTCTCTGTCTGCCCTG
The DNA here is from genome assembly GCA_013399455.1 of Anthoscopus minutus. Classification (NCBI taxonomy): domain Eukaryota; kingdom Metazoa; phylum Chordata; class Aves; order Passeriformes; family Paridae; genus Anthoscopus; species Anthoscopus minutus. The sequence goes on from VWYI01003438.1 coordinate 58,526, forward strand.
CATCAGCAGGTAGACTCAAAACAGGATTTGTGCTTTAAATCATCCAGGCTGTGGTGTATGTTTCTTCCGCTGATGTTTCTAACCCTGTGGCTGCTAACTATCAGTTAATAATGAAGTTTCCAGAATTAATTCAGAATAGTGGCACTTTTTTATTTCATTCCTTGCTTTTCACACACCAGCTTGCTCATCAGGGCTCTCTGCTGCCCACACTGCTTGTAGCAAAGGTGACAAACCCGCACCTCAAGGAGCATGGAAGTGTTTGTTGTGGAGAACAAATCTGAACCAAAGGACAGCAGTTCTGATTGAAAGTAATTTGTTGTGGAAAAAATTCAGAGCTGTCATCACTGAGGGAGAAGAAAAGTAAGTAGAAACCTGTTATTGAAAAACTAAAACTTGTTTCCAGACTTGATAATTTTTCAAGGAGATACATTTGTAATTCTACCTGGAAGCCAAAGCAGAAGTTAGTTCATGTGCATCACCAAACCCAAAGCTTCAGAAAAAGGAATTTCCAAAATCAAGAAAAATGAATATCAAAGAAACATAAAGGTTATGCCCAGGGGTCCTGTTCTAGGTCAGAATATTTGTTCTTTGGGTGCAGAACACAGTTTCTCTCCTCCCCTCTGCCCTGTGCTCCCCTGTGCTGGCTTTCTGTGCAAAGCAATCCCTGTTCCTGCTGGGCAGCAAGTGCAGGACATCCAGCACAGAGCTGCAGCACAAGCAGACTGGGACCTTTCACCCTGAATATAATGGAAAAAGGAAAAATTTAAAACAAAGACATTTTTCTTTTTGTAGTTTCACAACAACTTTGCATTGATGAGTTCCAGGAGGCAAACTAGTTGTGGGAAGCAGAAAGATACAGATATTTTTCTTCTGGTGTGCTTAATTATTTTTTCATAACTTTGTACCATTCACTGGTTTTAGTCTCTTGGACTGCATGGTCTGTGTCTCCTTATCTGCTAGATCTAAATGTGGCTTGTGAGAATCTTTTCAGAGAGCCTTGACTCTACTTTTGTATTTGTATGCAGCAGCAAAGCAATGGTGTGTTGTGGGGATGCCCAATATACCTGGTCCTGCCTGAGAGTCACCTTCCTAATTGAGGATCTCAGCTGGGAAGGGACTCTCCAGGGAGCTGTGAGGGACAGACACCCTTCCATTCCCACTGGAAAACTGTAAGATAGATTTTTTTTTCCACTACCAAACTGCTTTCTTTAAGAACAGAGAAGATGTGGAGTGAAAGGAGCAGCAAGGCCACAGAAACAGAATGGAAATCAGGCAGCCCCCGAGCTTCTGGGACAGGATGTGTTGTGCAGGTTGGTCCACAGCTGAGGAGCTGTGGTCTGTGGGGGCAGCCTGTGATATCACCAGAACTTACCAACACTTCCAAAAGTCATGAGAACTCCAAAATTTCTCTCCAAATTTCTTTACACATTGGCTAAGGCAGCCTAGGCCTGAGCTGGGTATTTATGAGGTATCCCCTGCTCTCCCAGGTAGTCTGGCTGAGTTCAAAGGCACTGCTGCAGTTGCCTGGACAGGGATTATTCTCAGGAGTAAATCTCCACAGGATCAGGCCCTAGGTCTGCATGATAGGATATTTACACTTTGATTTAGTTCTGTTTTACATGCCTTCACTTTAATCCTGTAGATACATTTACTACACAAATTCTGCTTGCTAATATTTTCTTGGAGAAAGCTAAGGAAAAAAAACTGACCTCCAAAAAGCACTGAAACAGATGGCTGCCACAATAAAAAGGATCATGTGGAAGTCAACATCTTCAGCCAGAGCTGTCCCAAGAGCGCTGTCTCTGTCCTATCATGAGATTAAAGTCTCCATGGACAGATGTGCTTTGGCTGTGCCTCTGAAAGGAAAAAAACCCATGGATCTGCTGGATCAAAAGAGACTGGGATCTCTGAGCAGCAGACAGCTTCTAAACCCAACCTTGCTCATCCTCCAGGTCTGGCACTGTGTCATGTACAGCTGTGGGTAACTGATCCCCCTCTCTTGTTGTCAGCCAGGGATGAAGCTCCTGGCAGGGCTGTGTCACCTTTGTTGTACCTTTGCTGCTGCACACAGGGACTTACCAGGAGCTCTCCACTCCAGGGGCAGTTAATCCTACAACCGGGAATTAGAGAGGTGGTTTTCCATGCATGAGCAGGCATGGACAGGGGTCTCAGGGGTGAGTGGGTCCAACACACCCACACCATGGCAGGGCACAGCCCTGCTCTGCATGACTCACCACAGCCCTGCATGGATCTGCACAAACTGATCAAAATCAAAACCTTATAGTCAAAACCCTTATGCCACGTCCTGTCACAACAGGCCCTGCTGAAGTGTTTGTCCCCATCTTTCATATAGGCCCCTTCAAGGATTGAAAGGCTGCAGAAGGGTGTCCCTGGAGCCTTCCCTTCTGCAGGCTGAACAACCTCAACTGTCTCATTCTGTAGTTAAAGGAGAGAGGGAGACATGTATGAAAGGTGCCTTGCTTGGGCCACTGGGATCTGATTTGGCAACATAAGTGCTGCCCAAATCACTGAGGCACTGGCCACCTGCATAGAAGGCCCAGCACACATGTGAAGTGCTCCTGTCAGAGCCAGGATGAACATTCCAGTAGTTGTCTAAAGATCTGTACAGTTCTGAATCAGAGTACAATATCCCTTTCCTGAATGTCTTCGGATGCTTATTTCAGAAATGCAGCTGTGCTGGTCCATCTCTCTCCAGTGGTATGGGGAATGGAGCATGAGTCCTGGGATAGCTTCAATTCTGGTAGAGTTAGTGTTGTGTGGATGGCTGTACTACCTTTAACCTCTTGTCTAGGATTTTGCAAAGACCAAAGGGACAGTGGTTAGCAGAATTGCCTCTGTTTAATGATAATGATGATGATGATAATAGATCAAAGAATAAGAATAATATACATAATAGTAACTAAAATAATATATAATAGATTGCATTTCTTGTATCAAAGTCATATTTGGAAATAATAACACAATGAATTCCAAGTCAGCTCCCCAAAACCCTTGACTGCAGTGCCAGCATTTCTGGCAGCCAGGCTGAGAATAACTGGGCCAGTGGCATTTGGGACAGCAAAAGTCACAGGCTTAGGAAAGGAGGCAAAGTGCCTGCCCCACTTGGGAATCTGGGCACCTCCTTCACAATGAGCAAGTAAAATACAGCTTATCTTCTCTTTTTCAATCTGCATGGTGTTCAGTGAAGGACAAACTTTGTTTTAAAGGCAAGCTGTGTTTTCTGAAGCTTTTTGTATGGTGGGATGGGTTGTGTCAGCTGAGAACAAATGCGCTGGGTTAGGGCTTGTGATGTGGCTAGTGGGACCAGTGTAACCACATGTGGGGACTAGGACAGAGGCTAAAGAGCAGTCTGGAAGCTAAAGGAAGTCAAAATCAGTTTTGAAGGGACACAAAAATAAAGCTGGAATGTCTGGTTTTAATCTACTTCCCAAGATGAGACTCTGGCTTGTGATTTTGGGTTGCTTTTTTTCTGCTCAGCACATTTTCTAGGGGATTAAAAAAGTGGTCAGAAAGCAAACTGTTTTACAATAGTTATTCCTTTTCTTTCTGAGTTAGAGTTTCCTGAGATTTTATACTCTTATTTTAAGGGGAAAAAAGAGTTTGAAAATCAAAATCTATTGGTAATTTTGGCAAATGATTCTTTTCCAGACAATTCACCTGTATATTATTCAGACTGGTTAAAGAAAACTAAAAATCTTGAGAATTTAAAAAAATGATGCTTGATGGAACCATATATACTGTCCTTATAAGAATGCATTTTCTGTAGAAAATATTATTGACAACAAGAAACCCCTAAAATCCACATGGATTTTTATTTTTTTAAATGATTCACTTTTCTTACATATGTGGAGCAGTCTTCTTGCATGTCAGGTATACACGGTCATTTTAGTTGCAGTTAGTTTATTTAACATAGGAAACAGAAAGTTTAAGGAATTTTTAAAGCTGACACCCACATCAATATTTTGGCTTTGAACCAAGCAGCCTTGCTGTTTGAATGTGCACACATTTTCTCATCATGTTTTGTCTTCTTTTAATAGTTTGCTCCTGTTATTGATGGGAGGCAATATGGGCAGCACCCTGACAGTCTGGCTCTTTATTTGGATGTGTAACTCCAGGCACTGCAGCTTTGGCAGTGAATATTTGGCTGTCACCTATGTTATGCAGTCAGCACGAATCCAAAATTTTGATCAATACTTATTTTTGTTATGACATCTTTTAGGAAACTAGCCAAGTGCTGTGTTGCTCCTTCTAGGCATGGCTTTTACCTGTGGGGAGAAATGGGGCTTGCCCTCTGCACCCTTTAGCCAAATAAGGAGCAGGAGGGAAAGGGGAGTCACCTGGACCAACCCAGCCCTGGCTATCCTGCACAGATTTTAGGGAATGAGTCAAATATTACTCTTTAAAAGGTGGTGCCCAGGCAGGGAGTTTGGGGAGTTCATTAAGGACACAGGGAGAGGAGTTCTGGAGGCCATTGGGGGTTACAACAGCTCCCCTTCCTGAGCAGGGATTCCAGCAGGGCCCCAGGCATGGGCTGTGGGGTGGGACCTGCCCTGCTCCACGCTGCTGCCTGATAAGCTCCATCCCAGCTGGTTGCTTTCACAAGAGTTATTTTCAACCACGCAAGAGTATTAGGCAGCCAGATTAGGATCTACAATAGGCAGATTTGGCTATTGTATCCAGAGCAATTAAAGCAATTTCCTTCTGCAGATGTTACAGGAGAACGGCTTGTTGACTTTACTGGGAGCTGTGCCTGTGGAAGGAATCACAGGCTCTTGTGGGTAAGATTTGCTTATTGCTTCTCTGCCCCCTACTTAGACATCTCTTTGAATCCTGTGTCTGCAACATATTCGTAGCTCCAGTCTCTTGCAGATGTCCTTTGTCCAGAATTGGTGCTGGCTGTAGAGTTTCCAAGGTTTGGAAGCAAACACAAGAGTCTTGAATCGGAGTTATACTCTCTCTGTCCAGTCTCTGCAGACAGCAGGTTGTCCGCCAGCCATTTGCACCTTAATGCTAAAGAATACAAACCTGGAAGACCATCTTCTGGATTTTCTTCTTCCATCTTCCCTTTCAATTGCAGGTTCTGCTCTGATGAGTCAATGAACCTAAATCCCAGTGCAAGCACATGATTTTCTATTGGTCTGGCAGCCCTTCTAAGAGGGTGGATTCAATGTGCAGTCCCTAGTTTTGGAAGACTTATCCTGGAAATTCAGGTTATTTCTAATAGTTGGGTAGCTGTGGACCAGGTAGGATGACAGTACCTCTCTGTCAATGTCCCACATTCATGCTTTTACGTGCAGTGCTGTTGTAGAAATGCCTGTGGCTGTGGTGAAGAAGGAGCAGGAAGAGTGATGGGACACAGACTAACCTCATGGGCAGTCTTAATGAAGCAGCATCTGTGGCAAAGCACGGCTCAGGCTCGGTCCTGTGTGCCCTCCTCGGGTCCTGTGTGCTATCCTTGCTTGCAGCTGCATGACTGCACCAGTGCTTTTGGTATGTGTAATGAGCACATAGCCATGGAAAACACCTCTCCTTAAAATTAATCTCAGTTTAGGGGTGGTCTCCCTGAACATGCCTTGTGCTTTGGATGAAGCCTGGTTTTCCTTCTGTTCTGGAATATTTATACCTTTCATACTGATGCTGTTTCAACCACCTCCTGAAACACAGCTTTGGTTTTCAAAAGCTGACTGCTGGGGAGGTTGTTTTGGTTTCCCAGCACACACAGTGCTCTTTCTGCCTCTGCTTTGTCTGCCCCTCTGCCCACCCCGGCCATGTGGCTTGGGATTCATGCCCTGGTTGGAGTTCTCTCATTTAATTTTCATGCATCATTTATAGCTTTCTGTGGTGATTTCGTGAAGTGAATGTATGTGGTTAGTGCAGGGGGCTGACTGGGAGCCAGTCATGCAGCTGTGACAGAATGGTTGCTCCCTGCCTTTGTCATTATTTTCTGTACTTGGAGTGTGTTGGTGAGAAACTGCTTCTGGACCAAATATTAAGACTTTAAACTTGATTGCTTTTCTGAGGAAAAAAAAGGATTGCCTTCCCTTTCCTGGAAATCTGGAGAATTTCCCACACACGATTTCTGCCCTTCAGACAGATGGGGTGCAGCTGAGCAGGGAGACCCTGAGGTGGTTAATTTAAGAGGAGTGCAGGGCTCTGCTCCTGTGAATGGTGACTCCTGAAGCCAATCCAAAAAACAACATCCAGTTGCCAGCAGGAATTTACACAGGAAACCTCTCTTCTGATCTGGGCAGCTGCACTCACAGCCTTTGTGCTGTCCCCTGCTTTGGGCACATCGTGTGGCCTTTGGTGGAAAAAGGTAGGCTTGGAAGGGAGCTGGTGGAGTGATCTGGAGGTATAGTTCAGAGCAGGTGTCCTGCTTTCCCTTTTCTTGGGCCAGCCCATTAATTTCATAGATTTATTTGATCTATTTAATAGATTTGCTTAGGCTAAGCAAGATCCTGCAGAGTCTGTATTTTTCCATCTGGTTTGACTGGCAGCACTTGGAAATGGCACAGGAACTGTGTCCATCTTGAAATCCCACATGTTTACAGGCTTGTGCCACGACTGGAAAGGTGATGGAGCAGATAACCTTAAGCAGAGGTGGCCAACCAACCACCATGGACCTCTGAACAAGGGCTATATAGGAGTGGGTGAGTTTGGTTTGTTTTTATTGGGCCAGTTCAGTGCAAGTCTGGGATCCACAGAGGTTGGGCACCCCTTACAAAAAGGATATTCATGCTTGCTGTGCTGGATCTCTGTCAAGGATATGGAGGGTGTAGTGGGGTGAAGGATGGAGAGCCTGAATCCCTGTGAGCCAGAATGAAAACTGGAAGTGATATTTAGAACATGGTTTCCCCCAGGATAATGCCTGACTGGAAGGTTTAAAACCAGACGTTCAGTAATAGCTTTGAAGACAACCCAGAGGCGATACTTCAACCATGAAATTTGGGAATGAAAATCCTTTTGGGAAGGCAAGAGGTTAGCGAGTACATCCAATCTCTCTGCTGGATGACATGCAGTAAAAGCTGGACTGGGATCCAGAACATAAAGCAGTGATAAGGAGACACGTTATGACCTTGTCTGCTGTTAGCAGCTTACACAGCCTGCCAAGGAAAAACCAGCCTGCATTACAAGAGCCATATGGTATTTTACTCACTCAGTGTATAAATCGCTAATACAATTAGAAGATCCAACTTCCATGCTGATTAGGGCTTCTGTGTTGCTTTATCTGGAGGAATTTCTGGATCACTCAAGATCCTTGATATCAAGAAGGAATAAAACATTAAGGGACAAGGGGAGGGGTCTGTCAGCCTGCTGGGTGCAGCAGCTCTTTTTCTGACCTCTCCTGTAAGAAATTTTTTTCTAGCTTGCACAGACCCTCAGGAGCTGCCTGGAGCTGGCCCTTAGGAGCTGGCTGCCCAACTTCATGGTAGCAATCATCTGTTTTATCAGGGAGAGCTTGTGCAGGATTCCTGAGCAAGGTCAGGATTTCCATATGAGACTCTCATGAGCTATTTCTAACAAAGTCGGGTCAGGAGGAAAAAAGCCTTGTACTCTCAGGCTTCTCCCACATGTTGGATTTTGTCTGCATCAGAAGTATGGGCGCAGGAAGGAAAGGGATGCCCATGGTGTATGGGGAAGGCTCTGAGCATGCCAGCTCCAAAGGTGCTCAGGCCTGGAGCATGGGCTTCTGGTGGTGATGGGCATTGAAAAGAAGTACAGAGGAAAGCTGGGCAGATTTGGAACTGTCTGGCTGACAGACATGTGTGATGCAGCCAGTGGAAAGGCAGCATGTCCAGAGCAGGTTCCACAGGCTAGGTTCATCCCTCTGAATATAGGTCTGTCCATACTCCTGTCACCTCTTCTCTTGTTTTGACCTAAGCAGGTTTACCCTGGTGCTACCTGGGCCTCCTCAAAAAAATTTCTCTCTTTATTCCAGTATATGAACCTCTTCAGGAGATACCACTTCATTTGCAGATGAGAAGGAAAATGACCACATATAAATAAGCCATTAGCTACTCTGAAGGCACGTGGCTGTGCTTAAGGGTATTAGTGTTGAGGGACAGCCTTGAAGCAGACTGGGATGTGCTCTCCTTTTCCCTGAAGGTATTGCAAATCATTTCTCCCTGCCTCAGTTTCTTCCTCTCACAGTACTGGCTGGGGACATGTTCTGCCTTGCTTTGTGCTTTGCACAGAAAAGTTCTATCGCTCTTATTTTCTTTGCAGTTAAATGCCAGACAGGCACTTGGTGAAGCAACCTCCCTTTTACCTGTGTTGGAGGGAACACAGGAACAGGTTGTGTGGATGGTTATAGCTGTTTAAGCTGATCAGATGCCTTGTACAACTAAACAAAGCCATTTTTTTTGGCTATGACCCCTCCCTTTCTTATGCATACCTATTTCCAAGTGAATCACTCTGTGATGGAGCATGTAATTGCAAAGTGAAGCCCTGGCTCTGCTGGGAAGAGACCCTGAGATGGGAACAATTTACCCAGGGCTTGTCAGGTGGTGGTTACTGTCAGCTTAGAGCTTGAAGGAGGCAATTGCCATGGGCACTAGCAAGAGCTGGATGCTTCAGGTGGCACAGCCCAGAGCTCGGTCCAGCAAGGCCTGTGTCCCTGTGCCCCACATTCCTGCTGCCAGCAGGGATGGGCTCATCTTGCTGGGATGTGTCTCTAGGTACGTCACATCTTCCATGACAAGCCACATTGGGGTGGCCTGAAGGTGATGCTGGAGCACTTTCCCCCACTTCCTGCAACTCTGTGCATGGCAGGTGCAGGCACTGGATTAGGATCAGTGACTTCTTTCTTGCTGTGACCATCTGGCAGCAGGTTTCTGTGCCAAACCTGCATTTGTTTTGATGGCTGGAACAGCAGTAATGCATGGGTTACCTGGAGTATTCATCAAGATGAGACTTTCAGAAGCTTATTTGTTGTAGCTCCTATGGTAACTACTGCTTGCTCAGAGCTTGGCTTCTCTGAGCCCATAATCAGACTGTCTCACTTTTTTATTTTGAAAAACTGGAGAAAATTTTACGTGCTGTTACAACCCTGGATGGAGCATGAGTACGAGTATTAACACATACAATCAGGGATGAAATTGCTGAAAGCTCCTTCAATGAAATGGCCAATATGGTGGCAATAAATTCAGAGGAAATGGACATTATCTGCTGATTGACCTTCTAGAATGTTAAACAGCTTTTGCTTTTGCCTTGAGGCATCTGGCTGCCTGACATGGCCAATTATCCTATGACAACATCAGTTTCATTGGGTCTTATTGCTTCATTATGAAACTGCTTTAGCTGATAATGCATTGTGATTAGCAGGCAAATATTTTTGGGAGAAAACTCCTCACCTATTGTTTGGCCGTGGAGATGTGCAGTTTGTCTGCCTGCAGTGCAGAAGGCAGTGATATGGGGAGGGTTCTTTCCTGCTCCTGAGAGCTTCTCTGGCAGTGGTGATGCTGCTTTCCCTGCTTCACTCTCTCAGCTCCCCATTTCCTGCCTTCTTGCTTGGATGCACAGTTGGGGCACAGGGGGTGACACATGCCTGGCAGAGGGGACAGCTCTGGAAGGAGGTGGGCTCCTGCTGCTGCTGCCACCAGTTAAGCAGCACTTAGAAGTCTTGTGCTTCTCTATCTGATTTTCCCAAAGGAGAAATAGAAGAGAAGATGGATGGCAAAGCTTGCTAGAGTAGAGAGCACTGATCACTTCTCCGGGTATGTGCTGTCCTGACATTAATTGCCTATTAATATTCCCTTTCTTGGGCTTCTTTGCTTCCTCATCTTAAGCAATGCGGCTTTGCTTAAGGTCCCAGTGCTGCTTTCTGTGGTGAAAACGCCTGCATGTAATGCAGAGGTGTTGGGTCAGCCCCCAAAGCTGTAGGAACACCTGGGGAGGAGGTGACTGGGGGTTACTGAGCGCTGCTCCCAAACCCAGTCTTGGATCTGGCTGCTGACACTCTGATTAAAGGGATGGACCTCTGGCTTCCTGGTGCTCCCACCTTCAGAGATGTCACCTTGGGCCTTTGCCATGTGGACCTTGGTCACTGTAACTGCTGAGAACACTTTGTGCTGGCTTTGGTGTGCTCCAGGTGCTGGGCAGAGCCATGGGTGGCTGGATGGAGGCAGCTTTATGGAGCATGACTAATTGTTTCGCTGTGCCTTTCAGGCCCTGAAGGTGGGCTCAGGCTCTGAGGACGAAGGGTCAGAAAGGAAGGGAGTGAAGCAGGACCACTCACAGCAGCCTTGGGTTTGGTTTTGCGGTCACAGGAATGAACCATTTACAGAATTTCTGGATGTTTTCCTGTCCCTCACCTGCTTTCTTCTGTTTCTAGTTTGGGTTTCTTATTTTCTGGTGTTTCACTGACAGCAGAGATGTGCCTATCTGGGATGGAGGGCACTGCAGCACAAGCTGGGCATCCCTGTGCCGGCATCAACCCTACTGTCATGAGGTGCACTGGAGCCAGCGAGATTTGGTTCCTCTGGATCTGCTCCAGCCTGGCTCAGTCCAGCTGACCAGGACCTCCTCTGCACCCTGGTTAAACATCTCTGCCCTGTGGGAGGTGTAAAAGGGAATGTGGTGGCACACGGCAAAACAGAGGTGAGAGAGATGCTGCAGTTTGGATGATGTCCTTATTCAGTCAAAATGGTTTGTTTGCAGAAATGGGAAAATTATTTATACACAGCTGATTTGAGAGACACAAACAGAGGGAAGGAAGGTGTTCTGCCTGCATGATGATGCCATGGTTTTGGCCATACTGGGTCCAGTATACAAAAAGCTGAACTTAAAGCAGCCCATGGGAAAGACATTGCCAACACCATACCTGGCATCTCACATCCCTGCCATCCTGAGACCCTCGTGTTCAGGACACTGAGTGTTTCCCTACTCTAGAGGCACACAGAGCTCCAGTCCATATGCACGGGGTTCCTAAATCCACAGTAGATCCTGCCCCAAGGAAGCTGCATCTACTGGGGCTTGGGATGTGCCTGCAAGATGGTTTAAATGGAAAGCTAAGACAGGCTCAAGCAAAAGGTAACAGCAGAGGAAATGGAAACCTGTAAAACCTTTGAGCCATGTTATTTGCTAAGCTGATAAAAGGTAAAGTACATACATTTATGAAAAGGGGAAATCCCTGCTGTATTCATGTAAATTGCTTATGGTTTGACAGTTAAATAAATATAGTTCAGAGTAAGACCAGTTTAAAGGGAATCTGAGAACATAATGAATCTCAGAGAATTAACTGGATAGCTTTCATATGAGATTACAAAACCACAGTGTAATATGTTTAAATACAAATGTGGCTTCAATATTATATAAAATAACCAAACAGAGATAAAACCACTGTTCTGTCCTGGCATCAGCTGGTAATCTTACTACTGAGTTAATACATCCACATGTGTTATGATTACCATTTTCCATTAACTTGACAGGCTAAGGGAAGCAATAAAAAAAATGTCAGAAAGGGAGCACATGTTGCTTTTAAAGCTGCCAAATTGCAAAGCCTGGTGTAGAGCAAAACCTGGTGGCCCAGGCTGTACTGCGCTGCCAAAATGTTGGCAGTGGATGGGGCAGGAGGGAGGTCTTGATTTTGGGTGTCTGAAAGAGGCTGGGAGGATGCTTCACAGTGCTGGTGTCAGCCTTCACTTAGCATGGGAAAGACTTCATGTTCCTGGACAGGGAACATGATGTTGAACTCCTGAATTCACTGCAGGAAGGAAGGGAGCTGAGAGGGGTGAAGGTGTGTAGTGGCTGTTGGTTTTCAGGACAGGTTTTCCAGTCTCTCGTGGTACCATGTGGCCCTTGGGCTGAGGCAGAGTGCAAAGACTGCATTGGGACATGGTGTGTTCCCACAATGGATTCATCTGATGCTATTGCATCCTTTCCAGTGGTTTGCAGGGGGAAAAGTGAAAAATTTATTGCAGTTTTGTGGCTTTGGTCTGTCAGTGTTATTACTGGGAGATTGAAAAATCTCCTTTGTTTGGCTGCCAGCTTTGCCCAAGTGTTCTAACACTGTTCTAACACAGCCATCCTGCTTGCAGCATCCTGGGAGGATGCAGAGGAACATGCAGGAGGAGCAAATGATCCCCAGACCCATCCACAGCATCTCTAAGGGCAGCAGATTCCCAGCACCAGGAAGCCAGGAGGAAGCAATGAGCAGTGAGCATCAGGAGGTCGGAGGAAAACAGCTACAAATGAGTAACAGTAATCTAAACTGACTATGCCCTTTTCCAGTGGAGTTTCTGCCCAAATGGTCACCACTTATGTCAGTGGTTTGGGGTAAGGACCATGTTTTGTGGTCAGCCAGGGGCTACAGCTGGCAACAAGGCCAGCACAAGGGATGCTTGTTCAAGGCATCCACAGGTGTGCTGTAATCAGAACGCTGCCCTTGCTCCTCTGGGCCCATTTGGTGGTGTTGTGTGGGAACAGCGGGCAGTATTTCCAGTGCTTTGGCATCTTCGAGGTCTCCCACTGGCACACTTATCTGGGCAGAGGCTCAGAGGTGAAGGAGGGACAACTCCTGCTCACACCCCCAGGGGTGTTGCAGATCTCAGTGCTACTGGCAAAACGTGCCAAGATGGCTCGGCCCATGGAAAACAAATACCTTCACATCCGTGTTCACAGCAAAAATGATTTGTTCAGCTTTGAATTATAGTCCAAATGTTTTGAACCCTGGGATAATGCTGCTCACCAAACCCAGTACCTGAAAGGCCTCTTTTATGTGACTATTACTTTGGTGACCAAAGTGCCAGGGTTTTACAAGAGCTGCTTATCCTTTGATAAAACAAAATCAGTGAATTTATGCTGACAGCTTCAGATGCTGTGGAAACCTGAGCAACCTTTCACCAGCATATGTTTCTTGCTGGATCCTTCCTTAAGAACAAACAGCAGAAGCATCTTTAGTAATTCAATGAGCAATAAAGGAGACTATAAAAAACAAGGATAATTAAATGCAATGATAGATTTTAGCACCCTAAATGGTTACCAGAAGTGCTTAATCAAAACTAAGGTTTCTGCTAGGCAGAATGAATGGCTCTTTGTTGCCCCATAATAGAAAACATTTAAAAATAAAATGCAGGGAAAGATTTGGGATACGTTGAAATAACAGAATCATTAAAAATCATCACAGCCTGCCTCTGAATGCCCCTCTGATGCTTGAATAAGACAAATAAACCAAAGCAAAATTAGGGAGCTATTTTGTATATTATTTTGATCTTTGCTTCACCTTTTGAAAATATTTATTCAGAGTGTTTTAAAAATTTGGCTTCTAATTTTTTGATTGGGAAGAAGAACAAAAATATTGGCAATGCTAGAGGTTAGGCAAATGATTTGATTTTTTTTTTTCCTTTAGCCTCTTGGTGTGGGAGGTGTATCCCAGAGCATGAAACATTGGCTACCTAGGCAGAATGGAGGGTGGTGCATGTGTGCGTCTGTGTGTGCTGTCAGGATGGAGGGTACACATACTCCAGCCCTGCGGCTGCTCTCGTTTCAGCAGGAACAGGAAACTAAGGAAGGCACAGAATTGCCACAAATTCTTTCTTAATACTGTAGCCTTTTGGAAAACCTGTGGATTAATTAAACATTTTCATACAGTAGCATGATGTTAATTGTTTACACTAAGCCACATTTGCTTCTGTAATTTACCTTAATTGGAAAATTCTTTAGCTTATAATTGTCATAGAGTAGTAAAGAAATGAGGAAATATAGAGTATGTCAAGGCAATCCTGTGCAACTCCATCGGATGTATGACTTTTGAAGGATGTTTCTTTGAACATTAAGCCTTTCTCATGCTACATGCTGTTGGTGCTCTTTTGTTTTACAAACCTTTTAAAATTTATCCCAGGACACTTATAATGGAGGCTTTCTCCTTTTTTGGGGGGTGGATTTGGTTTGGCTTTTTTTTGGACACTGCCTGTTTCTATCTTAATAAATGAAGAGTGGATGAAGGGCTGAGTGAGAAATTCAAACTCCCTGCAGGATAGTTTGGGAAAAGATGATACAGAAAGAGGAAAAACAAAAGCACATGTGGTAAAAAATACTCTGCAGGAGTAGCTTGCCCAGAGAAGTGTGGCTGCCCCATCTTTGGAAGTGTTCAAAGTGTTCAAAGCCAGGCTGGATGGTGCTTGGAGCAGCCAGGTTTAGTGGAAGGTGTCCTTGCTCATGGCAGAGGGTGGGAACTCGATGATTCTTAAGGTTGCTTCCAACCATTCTATGCTTCCAGGATATTGACAATCTTACAGGTTTGTTGGGGTTACCATAAAGTTCTGGGACATTTATTAGAGTCTCCACTTTTAGGGCCAAATAAGTGATTTGGAAAAACAAAAAGTTCTTTTTAAAGAACTGTATGCATTCTTCAGAAAGAGCTGTGTGATTTCTAAGCTGAGCTTATGAATCAGGAGACCTGAACCCCCCATCCTCCCTGGAGTCTCACGCACATCAGGCAGTGGCTGCTGCAGATGGGTGACGACGGAGTCTGCTTCATGGGCTGTTCTCCTGGGGGGGAAATCTCAGCCTGGAGTGTGGCCATTCATGTCTGAGAGGAGCTGGAGGGCTGACTTGGAAAGGCTGCCTGCTCTGTGTCTGCTCTGCAAATACTGCTATTAAATCTGACTTTTAAAAGCGCTGAAAAGTCCTGGGAGATGAGACACACAGCCAAGAAGCACTTATGGCTGGGTGTGTCTGCCTACCAAGGTGAAATGCTGGAGCATATGCTGCTCAGCTGCTTTGAGGCTGCTGTGAAGCCCGGAGGAATCACAACCCTCCCACTGCTGTAACCGGGCCTCTCCTGCCTGTCTGCCCCTGTGTTCAGTTTCTGGCCCCCCAGAAGCCGGTGTATCCACACTAATCAGCAACACCTTGGTTTAATATATACTGAAACAGGTTTGCCATGCTTTACACATGAAGTACTATGTGAAGAATGTATTAATGTCCTTGAGCAAAGCCTATTTGGGCAGGAAAATGCCAGCAAAGTGTGACCAAAACCAGGAGAAGAAAGGAATTCCTTTTTTTCCATCTGAGCAGAGCTGTCCCAAGGCAAACACAATGAGGAGCATTGAAGGAATTACAGCCAATCTAAAATATTCAAGTTCACTAATTAGAAACATTTTTACATTTCCCTGATGGTGAAATAGCAAGCAGCAATTTCTGTTCACAGGTCCTGCATTTCCTTGAAGGGATTGAAAGGATTCATGGACTAGGAGGTAACAGACAGGGAATGCAGGGAACTTCAGATGCAAGAAGAGTACCTGTGTGTGACTGAGTTATTAATTTATGTAAATATAAAAACATCAGTACTGCACAAATGTCATATTTCAAATGGCTGTTTGGATTTGGCAGTTTGCTTTTCAGGTTTTTTATACCTTGATTTTCTCAGACTTGTGTTTTGAGTATTTAGAGCTGCAAGACCAAGTACTCTGCTGCTTCTCTAGCAAACAAGCTGCATGAGATGGTAAAAGATATTAAAGGGAGAGAGATGAACACATTCATCTTCATGTCTTCCCCTTTAAAACAGGTAAACCTGTGAGTTTTTGTCTAAGGAAGATACTCGTAGACAGAATGATTGTTAATGTACCACTTTCTGAGGGAAAACAGTTTCTTGATGTTCACCTGGAATTCTCATTTATCTCACTGTTTTGCTTCTCTCTCCCCCCTGGGGAGCATACACGGGTTTTGGTGTTTATCTTAAGCTCCTGGGAGGTTGTTGAAGGCTGCTCCTGCTGCAAAGGGCCCAGAGGGATGAGCGTGGCTGTGGGTCTGGAGCAGCCCTGTCCCCATTGGCAGGAACCCCGGCCAGAGCCCTGAGCTCTGGGCTTGTGCATCCCACGGGCAGATGGGGCTGGAGAGGGGAGAGCTGCATCCTCAGGGAGCACTGGCATGGGGGAAGAGCTGGGAGCTACTTCCAGCCCCTCACCAGCCCATGCTGAGGGACACGGTGCCTTATGATATCCCAGTGTCTGCAAAAGGGCACCTGTGGGGACAGGGTTTCTCAGCAGAGCTGTCCCAAGGGCAGCACGGTGAAGAGCAGCTGGTGCCCTGCTGCTTTCCCAGGAAATCAGGCACAGGCAAGATTTCCCAAGGAAATCTTGGGAAGCACAGGCACAGCCTCTGGTGGCTTTTGTCACCAGTGTTGTCACCTCCTGTGCCATTTTTGGTGCAGCTCAGCAGAATGAAGGGATGAGCCTGGGCTGGTCCCAGCCCTGTTGCCAGCTCCTGCCTGGGAGGTGGCTGTTTCGGTGCTTGTAGGATCTCATAAATTGAGGGGGCAAAGCCATTTATTTCCTTTCCATTCCTGTGCTGCTTCCTGAGGCCCATTTCCCCAACAGTCAGCTCCTCCTGCCCCCATCTTTCCCTGCTCTCTGGCAACTGTGTGGCTTTTTGATGGCAGAAGGAGTCCCCAGATAACTATTTTGTATACACAAACCATTGGGCTTTAATGGAATTACCTCAGCCATGATAGTAAATAATTTATAGGAGGCAGTAAATAAAATATGTTTCTATGTTCTTAAAAAAAAAGAAAGAAAGAAAAAAAAGTGTTGTCAAACTGCAATGCCTGTTGGGGGGAATTAACCCAGAACTTGCCCATCAGAGATCCTGGCCAGGATTGGGACCTGCTGGGAAAAGAAGTCCGGAAGAGCTGTGGGGAGGGTTCAGAAAAGCTGTGGCAGGGATTTGGGGAGCCGCCTGCTGACTGCCTATGGTGCATCCGTCTGTCTGTCCATCCAGTGGGGCATTTCCGAGGCTGCTTCCCGTTAGCCTTGACCGTGAAACCCAAGCCCGCACCGCTTGACCTGAATTTCCGCGGCAGCCGCTGCAGCCCCGCCGTGTCACCGAGCCCCGATTGAAACCCGACCTCTGTCACTAATGGCATTAACGGGAGCTGCGGGCCGGCGGCAGCCTGCGGGTGCCCGGAGGGCCCGGGGAGGGATGCTGGGAGTGTTATGCGGATGTCTGGAGAACGAGGATGGATATTCAGAGGGGGCAGCGCGGGGGATGCAGGATGCATAGAGCGGAGGATGGAGGGTGTGCGAAGGGATGTGGATGGAGGGATGCCTGAAGAGGTGCACCAGGGTGATGTGGGATGCCTGGGATTGAGAATGAAAGGTGCCCAGAGCGGGACGGAGGGAGGACAGTCTGAAGGGATGCACAAGGGGGATGAGGATAAGGGATGCCTGGATGGGACGAAAAGTACCCAGAGGGTGATGGATGAGAGGTGACCAGAGGGGTATGAGAGGGTGGGAGGGTGAAGGGTACCCGGAGTATGGATGGGACCGTGGGAGGGTGCCCCAAGAGAGATGAGGGGTGCCTGGAGGGGTGCCCCGCTGGGCATGCAGGATGCCGGTCGGGGCGGATGGAGGGTACCCAGAAAGTGATGAAGGGAAGGGTGTCCGGGGAAGAACAGGCGTGCACGGAGAGGGGTTCAGGGCCAGCTGCCGTGCCTCCCGCCCTTCTTGGGGGCTGCATCCCACCCTTTGCGGGTGCGGTTCCGCGGCGGAGCCCTGGCTCCTCCCGGTCCCGCCCGGTCCAGCCGGCCCTGCCCGGGGAGCCGCAGCCGGGCTCCCGCTGGCGTGGGGGAGTTCGGGCTGGGAAGGCTGCAGCGGAGATTTACGATGCGGGAGGACAGAGCGTGAAAGCAGTATATCATCATCAGGTTGGGCTGAAAGAAAGAAAACATACCTTCAACAAAAAGAGGGGCTTCGCAATTCAGCTGCGTTGTTAGGACAACGCAAACTATCCTTGAAATGATTAGTTCCACTTCAAAGGCATTTACATTCAACAGGGGAAGACGCAGCCTCCTTTTATGTTGCCAGAGGAGGAGGAAAAATAATAATAATAAAAAAAAAAGCAAGGAGGAGGTGGGGAGGCTTTGTGCTAAGAAGAGTCATATGTTTGCTTCTTCTATTTATTTTTCCTCTTTCAGGGGACACTTGTGTAAGACAAACAGCGGTGGCAGCCGCGGGGCTCTGGGCTGCTGGCCGGGGAGGTGGGCGAGGGGTGGCCAAGCAGGCGACTGAGGGTTGCACTTGGACTCCCCCACCCCTTCCTGAGTAGGAGCGAAAAGACAGCAGGGAAGGGGAAAATAAAATAAAATAAAATAAAATAAAATAAAATAAAATAAAATAAATTTTCCCTGACCTCAAGAGCTGGCTTTCCTGGGACATCTGTTATTAACTTGAGGAAGTGTAGTGTATGTTCAGTCAGATCACAAAGACTCAGGGTATTCTGACAGAGTTTAGGAAAGATTTTAAGCCTGAGATGTCTCCGCTCTGCTCAGGAATTGGCTCCTATGTGATGGCCCAGGCTGGAAAGAAGTTTTTGCATCTGAAATCATGTATCTAAACTGCTTCCCAGAGGCCTCAGCATGAGAAAACCTATTTGGTGTGCTCCAGGTTATCCTGAATGGATAAAGAATGTGAAAGAGGAGAAAGATTCCAGCATTAGCCCAGAGGCAACATTTACAATATCCCCTCTGCTTTCTCAAAACACAATCCATGTCCCCTTTCCCTGATTGATTCTTACATCCATGTGAGACTTCTCTCCTATTTCAAAGCACACCACATATTATAACTCCCAAATCACCTGTTGAATTGGTTCCCATCATGCTCAGTGTTGGAAGTCAAAAAGCAGGCATTAAAAAAATTAAAATTCAAATGACAGAGCCTATTTGGAGAGTTATCTGTGATTGCAGAAGGATTTCCCATCACCTGTGATGTGATGTTGGCAAATGTGTTGCCCCAACACATGAGCATGTATAGTGGCAGGCAGGAGGCTTGGCTCTCTTCCTCTTTTCCTGTTGCTGGTTTCTGCCTGATGTTTTTCAGCTCATCCTTGGGTTAGACCTCATAATTCTGTTGGAAGAAAATTGAAACTGTAAAAGATATTGGGCAACAGTTTTCTAAAATATTTTGTCTCCCACAGCTATCTCAACACATATGAACTGAATTACTCTCAATACTAGTGCTGATCAAAAATCCTTCTTTCAATTCACTTTTGTGGGGAGGTTAACACTGCACATTTGAAACCTAACAACTATATTAGGGTTTTTTAAACAAAACAAAACAAAACATTTTTTAAGGTGTTGTGAACATTTTAATGTCTGCACCCATAAATTCTCTGCTCTAGCCCTATTGGGAAGCCAGATATGATGTATGCCCCAGCTCTATGAAAAAATAACAATATGCAAGTTAGTATTTGAAAATAAAATTATTATTCAGTCAAACTGTGGCTGAATTCGAGGTTTAACTCATCCATGATCCTTGTTTTAGGCTATGAACCTGTGTGCAAGACATTTCTGATCCTTCCAAGAAATGTTTTCCTTGTTTTCCCTCTTTCCCCTTTCTCTCTTATTTTTCATCAGTGTTCTCCTCACAGGCATGGAGAGGCTCAAACAAGGAGAGTTGGAGATGTCAGCATTCACTTGCAGTTGCTTTCAGCCAGGTTTTGTTCATTTCAGATATTTTGTTTGCTCTGGAGAGCTGTGGCTCCAAGAGGACCAGCCCAGTTCTGGATCATGTTTGGACCATGAGTGTTGAGGAATCATGTGCTGCAGCAACCAGAGCATAGAGATTAGAAATGGCCCTTTCTGGGACATCAGCTCTCGTGAGAGTTTTGGTAACCAGCAGAAATGTGGCCCAAAGTGTGGCAGTGGCTTTAGAGAGAAAACTGATAGCATTTTTTTATTTTTGCAGGTGAATGCCATAGGGCTGCTACTCTGGAAACAGAAAGATATAAAACTACAAAAATTCTAATAAAAATAATATAATCTTGAAAATTAGCAAAAAAAAGAGGTAGTCTTGAAAAGAATATTGAATTGGGGGGGAAGATGGGAGAAGTGCTGGCTGCTGTGCTGTTTGAGGGGCACCAGAGCTCAAAGGTGAAGCTGCCACAGCTGCCAGCCTGAGACATGTTAGCCATCAATGTTAGTTTTCATTCCTGAAGATAAAGATACTTTTTCAGTCAGAAAAATGCATTTTTATTGAATTCCCTGCAAGCTCATACTTTTAAAATGTGTTTTCCATTTCTGACTTTCTTGTTTTATGAAACACTGGAAACATGAGAGTTTTTCATATATCCTTGAGAACGATAAGAGCCTTACATTTGTTCTGTCATTTATACAGGCCTTATCAGAAAACAAAAGCTGATGTGTGTTTTAGCTCTACAGCATCTTGTAATGTGGACCTTTCTCTTCTTCTGAGTTTTATTGTTACTTTGCCAACCTGTCTGTAAAATACTGGCGAGGATGCTGCGGCTGCTTGGCTGCAGGAAGGAGGGAAGTGCCCCTGGGACTCTCAGGTTTGGTGGGTGCTTGTAAAGGAGAGGTGTGAGGCTGGGTGAGCCATCAGCATCTTACATTGCCTGAGCTCAAGAGTAGCCATTAGAGAGGTAACTTGTTAACCTCTGCTGCTCCATGCCTGTCCCTACCCTGGCATTAGCTAGGAGCAGCTTTTGGTTTTGCAGGCAGATGGTGGTGACTGTGGCATCATCGAGGTGCATTTCTTGGAAAAGGAATGAGGAATATAGCTGTTGGTGAGAAACTCACCCACTTACTCCAGGTACCTTTACAGATCTGCTGATCACAGCCTCCCCAGCAGCAATGCAAAACCTGGGCAAACAAGAAAATCCTCTTGGATATGGGCTTTCGACCCAAAGCTCTGATGCTCTGTTCTGGCGTCCTTGCACAGGGCAGGCAAAGAGAGAGAGGAGCAGAGTGGAGGGAGCGGACCAGGTGAGGAACGCCCTCCCCCGTGTAGTCTCTTCCCCCCTTGTTATCCTCTTGTAGTTCCCTTTCTCTGATTTTTGTATGTGTATGCGTCTCCCTCCCCTCCTTCTTGTCCGCGCAGCTCTTCTCCCATTCTTGTCTCGCTCCACCCTCCATTTCTCTTGTCTGGCTGCCCCCCACCTCTTTTGTCCTGCTCGGCTGCTCGGTATCGCTTTTGTGTGGTGATAGCAGCGGCTGCCTCTGGCTCCAAGGACCCAACGCCGCTGCCATCGCCCTCCGGCTTTTAATTCAGCTGCTCGGGCCCAAGGAGGGTCCTCTGTCCCGGCCCCCGGCGGTCCGGTGTGGCTGATGCCCACTCCCGGGATGTGTGCGCGGTCATCACTCGCTGCTTACAGCCTGAGGGGACAGTCCTGGCAGCCAGTGCACCGGTTCCCCCGTTAGCTCGGAGAGCACACGGACACGGTGCTGCTGAGGCAACCTGGAGCCGCAGTTAAGATCTTCCAGGCTGCTTTTGGGCACGCCGAGCTGCTTTCCCCGAGGTGCTAGCACCCACGTGGCAGGAGGCAGGGAAAAAGACTTGCATCTCCAAGGGGATGTAGGGACCCCTTGTGTTTCCATCCCCACCCGAAATGTTTCTTATTTTGTGTTATGTTCAACTTAAAACAATCAGGACAGGAGTTTCTGCAGAAACTTTTCCTTTGGACATACGGCATTTGCTGTTTATTGCACGGCAGGAGTTGGTGGCTCAGAGCAGGCTTTGGGAATTGACCTTTCCTGACTCCGAGCCCATCCCCACGAGGTGTGCGGGGGCTGCTCTGTGGCTCCGTGCTGCAGGAGCACTCCTGCCCTCTCGGGAATGGGCTGGGGTGGGCAGCAGGTGACAGCGCGCAGCCGTGCCCCATTCCCACCGCGCATTCCCAGCACCCGCCTGGCAGCAGCTTTGCCAGGGGCAGAATCCCACGAACTGTAATTCTCACAGGAGACATAGTTGCCCCTTTTCCCGTACAGTGACAGCTTGCCACATACTTTATTGCTCCTCTCCCCTCCGGGAAGCCTCTGCTTGCTCTCGGGAGCCGCCACGCTCGGCCGAGCGCATCCCGCAGCCACCGCGGTGCGCGGCTCCCTGTCGGGGCGGGGACAGGGCGTGCGGCTCGGCTTTGCACGGCAGCGTTTTCATGGCTGGCTAATGTTTGCTGCGACTCTGTGTCACATCTGTTTTTCTAAGAGCCACGTTCCCTGCCCCGGATTTGTCCCGGGGAGCTCCAGGCTGTGGCCGTGTGTCTGGAGCGAGTCTGCCCCATCCTCCCAGCCCGGGAATGCCAGGATGCCGTGTGGGGATGCTGCATGTCAGCCGGGGGATGCTGAGACCTTTAGTACTGGCTGCGCGGAGAGCAGCAAGGGGTGATGCAACCTGCCTCTGGTAAATGCGAAACAGTGGCAGAAAATGCTATGGACGCTGAAAAAACCCCAGCCAGTTATCAGAGTTTTTTTCTAAAGAACAAACTGTTTTCCTCTGAAACTGTGTAGAGTCATTTGTAAGTAGTCTGTGCACTGGAGCTACACTTAGATTTAAAGCCGGAAACAATAGGAGTGAGTGAATGCATTTTTCCTAAACTCCTCCTTTTTGAGACTTATTTGAAATATTTTTTCCCTGACACTGTTGTCTTTCCTCTGAAGGGAACAAGGCGAAAAAAAAAAATAGCAGAGATAGAAGGAATAAATGCTAATGGGATGTTAAATTAAGTATTTATGTTACTCACTGATGGGTTTTTTTAATACACCTGAGGTAAACATTCCCACAGTAAGAATAAAAATATTTACGTTTATAAATGTATGTATACATATATACACACTGAAATACAGCTTGAGAGCTTGTGGATATGCAGATACATGTTTGTGTGTGGTAGAAAGTGGAGAGAGAGAAACAGAAATCCACCTATGCTATACTGTAGTTTTGTTTTGCAGCATGGTGGGCTGGAGCGAGCAAGTCTCTGATACACCCCATGGGTTGCTCTTTATTTAAAAATAAATCTCCCTTAAAACCCACCATAGGTGGAGATAAAACAAGGCAGATTCTAATGAACACCGAGAGGTTTGAGCCCCCCGAGGAGGAGCTGTGTGTGGGTTTCCACAGCATGCTGACCTTTTGTGTGAGAGCTTCAGCCTGCCACCGAGTCAGGCAGTGACCTTCTGGAGTGTGCAGGAGTTGCAGTGTCCTGGAGAGAAATCCTGTCCTGCCAAAGCCACTGCAGCATCCTGATGCCAGCCAGAGCCAGCACGAGTAGCACTCAATTTTCTGGAGATCACACACGATCACTGCTGTCAGAAAGGAATATAGAAGCCTGTTTTTATTAATCTAGTACAGCCTGCTACGTATTAAAAAAATAGTTGTGCTATTAATAATGGATTTGTCACATTTCTCTGTCAGTTCCAATTTGTGCTACTTCCCAGCTGGCAGCAGCTTTGTCAGCAGTGCAGTGGGAGCTGGCAGAGCTCTTACCTGGCACCTTGGCTTCTCCTCTCTGCCTTGTGTGCATCTCCCAGCACACCTGGCTATTGCTTGCCAGGGGCTTCATCCCTCCCACTTTCCAGGAAAGTGCCCTGGTTCTTAGTGCCATAAGGAAGGGCAGGCTGGCTTAGCTGGCAAGTGTGCTTGAGAGGTGTTTTCTATTCCCTCTAGTAAAATGGAACAGAATGGTGAATACACAAGTTTTTAAATGAAATCACCTAGCCAGATTTTTTTTCACTCTGAGAAGTTAAGTAGTTGGGCATGGATGTCACTGGGTAACTGGTAAGGCAGTAACTTAAACATTCCCAAATAAATCTGCTTTTCCTCCACTGAGACCAGATTTAACTTTGCAGTAATGGAGCACAGGGGGTTGCATCAAATACCTGTTGTGGCCCAACAGCATCTCCTGGCAGCATTCATTCTGGCAGTGGGAATGGCGAGCTGCAGCCTATGACTGAACCCTCTCATCATGTTTCCTTTCATGGAGCAGGTCTGGTAGACTGATGTGCTATAGGACACAGTCCAGACTCCCAGGGAGCCCAAAGAGGTGTGTGGCTGCTGCTTGTCTCCCTCTGTTTCAGTACTGCTGGAGGAAATGGCATATACCTCTGACTGTCACTTCAGTGAACAGTCCATTAAGTCTGGAATTGTCTCTGGTATCTCTTGCCATGGGTTTTTTCAGTCTGGTTTCAGAAGCAGATGAGGCTCTCTTCTCAGTTGCTGATCTGTCCCTGTTCTGCTGCTTGCTAAGTCTGAACCCATAAATTGGAGGCACTGCACTTCAGTAGCTGTCCTGAGCCCAGGACTAACTGGTATTGCCCTTGAAGTGCCAAGTCAGGCTGTGCAACATTGTGGGAATGGCTTAAAAACTTGAAATATTAAAAAATTAATAATAATAATAGTAATGGGCAGGGGTTTAGTTCTCTCTAGATCCTTCTGGATCCAGGGGGATGCAGTGCAAGAGGAAGGTGATGAGATGGCATGTTCCTGGTCACGGCTGTGATACATCCTGGAAAGCTGTGCTGTGGAGCCAGCGGGAGCCTTGGTGGCCGCTGTGGCTGTGCTTGGCAGGGCAGCTATGCCGAGGGCACCTTCCCGGGCACACCCATCGCTGCACCCCTGGCCCGTGGCACAGGGAGGGAACAGCAGAGCTCCAGGTACCATTAAGCAGTCGGTGAAGACACCAGCTCAGCACAAGTTGGGGAAACCTCTTGAAGGTGACAGTTTAAACACACATGATGTAGCAGCAAGGGTTTTGAAGGAATCTTCTGTTATTGTGGGAGTGTTTGTTTGTTTTCTCAGCTCTCATCGCTTGCTTGCTTGTCAAGGTCCAAGAGAACAGGCTGGTGGCTGCCAGCAGCGGGTGATGCTGGCAGGGAGGGCCCTGTACCCTGCGCTGTGGGGAGCCTGGGGGACACCACTGGCTGCTCTGGGACTGGCATCCACGATCATGCCGGAGCCCTGGCAGGAAATCCTGCAGCGAACCTGCTGGGTTAGGGTTTATCGAGGCAGCCTCAGCCCGTCTCCACTGCTCTCTGCAGCTCTGCTTGGCGAGAGGCTGCAAGTCCTCCAGCAGCGAGGGGCAGCGCCTGGCGGCTCCACGTTCAGCCATAAGTGGGGGGAATCATTCCTTTCCCTGAGCCTCCCTAGGGCTGGCAGCACCTGAACACTCGCCCAGGCGGGGTGGGGACGCAGGACTCCCCTCGGACAGGAAGGGGAGGGGTGACATCCTCATCCTGCCCGGACTGTGTTTGCCAAAGCACGAAACTCTTTTTGCAATGCTATTCTGTATATGAGGTTTATTTCTCCTTGGCTGTGAGGTTTCTGAGTTTTGCACTATTGCCACATGCTTTTGAATTATTGCTCGTGCCCCAGTGTTTATAGCCTTTGCTTTCTGTGCTGTTATAAATCTTTTGTTTAGGACCCCAAATTCTGCTTGGCAGAAAGCAGAGGTACCAAGGCATAAGCTGCGCCGCCATACATCTGCCCCACAAATCCAGCCCTCAGTGGGCACAACGAGCAGAAGCAATATTTCCCCTACTTTTTCGAGAGAAATTACTGAAAAAGGAAGGGGAGATCAAAGAGTCTTACAAAGTGCTTGCTGGTGTACCTATACCTGTGCCTGGGTGCTGAACCATGTGTGCAGCCAAAAACTGCTCTCAAAAAGTTCAGCAAGAGACAGGCAAATTTGGAGTTACTTGAAACTGGCATCATTAAAAAGCTGTGGGACTGAATATAAGCATCAGTTAGGAAAATATTTGAACTGTTAACCTGAGACCAAGGTAATGTGGTAGAGATGTCTCCAGGCTGTACTACACACCATGTGCTCTCAACATCTTTGTTTAACTCTTGTCATGGTATGAGTGTTATGGCTATGCTGAGAGGCCTTCCTGGCAGTGGTGCTGCTGCTGCTGCGCTCACAGGCATAAAGAAGAAAAAGATGGAGATTTGTTTTTATTAGATCTTCTGTTAAGTGAGACCTGGGTGCTTTTAGAGAGCCCTCTGTGACAAACACCTTCACAAAGATCTACATGATTAACAAAAGATTGTCCTTGAATTTTGGTTTCACCTTTTTAGGAAAAAAAATCCATAAAATGCATATCTATCCACGTATCTATCCACAAAGAGCCCAAAGCTTGTCTATAACTTGCTGGAGAAATACAAATGTGGTGGTTGATCTTTCTTTTTAACTGAATTGAATATTAGCATTCTAGGCTTGATTTTCCATCTGTGTTGTCCTGCTAAAAATTATACAGGGATTTTCTCTGACTGTGATGTGAGTGAGGCTTATGTATGTGTGTGTTCAGCCTAATAAATTAATGACATTTTATTTTTATAAATAGGTGTTTTTCAAAAGTATGGACTGAAGCAATCAGAAATTCTTATTAACTTATCACAGTTAGCTTTCTAATTAGTGTATGATTGTGGTTTTATAGAAAATGCCAGCTAAGTATCCTGGGCACCCACAGAAGCTTATTCAGAATGTATAGGACTAAATAGGGGAAGAATTTGTACCCAAAGTACCAGTTTTCTGAAAGAAAAACCAAAGATGCTTCTGAGAAGCAATGCAAGCTGCTACTTTAAAATTCAGTTATTGTCTCAGTGATTGCACTAACTGTATCCTGCCAGAAACGACTGGCTTTTAAAATATATATTTGTGATTAGTTTAATTCATGGAGCCTTTTTCCTCTGAATTGATTTGATGAAATGAGCTAGGCAAATAATAAATTTTTCACTGGAATGAATCTGCTTAATCAATTTAGACAATCAGTTTGTTCTTTGCTTAATAACATTTGCAAAAAGAAAACAAAGTCTTTCATTAACAAAGAAGGCCAGACATTTATAATGAGAGATGGCATCTAATATCAGGTTATGTCTTCTGTAGGAGCAGCAAACAGGTTTAAACATCTGGTACAAGTACCTGGCTCTGAAATGCTCCTCCTGCTACTCAATATGGGATTCAACACTAAGTAGCAGGGAAGAAAACCCTGGCACGAGTCCCATTTTCATCACTGGACAATTTGCCAGGGCAGGAGTTAATGACAGGTACATGGGTCTAGATCTGAACCTACCTCAAAATCCACGGAGGCTTCCAGGCTGCTTTCAGTGGAAGCTTAGGGAGAGTGCAGAGACCAAGTGTGGTGTCAAAACCCTGCATTCAGGGAAATTCTCTCACTTGCTGTTTAGAGAAGGAGTTTATTATGGAGAGTCATTAAATATCTGCTTCTCACAATGGGCTGCAAAGTACCAGCTCTGCCGGGAAGCCTGGGAGTTCAAAGCATCCCTGTACAGGGAAAACAAACACTGCTAGCCAGAGAGTGATTATGCTTGTACTGCAGTGCAGAGGACTAGTAATTTTAAAGACATTATCTCCTAATGTTTTATTTTCACTGTGTTCTGGGTTTTATGTTGATTTTAATTATACCTCTTAGGAATAATATCTGGCAAACTAATTTTGGTGAATGGCAATGAAAAAGCATCATCCACCTACGGTAATTACACATATTTCTTAATCCCTAGCTTAAATAGTTTTACTTAAACTGCACTAAAGAATTTATAAACACCTTTTTGCAAAGTCTGCCAGTAGAGTTTCAGATAATAGAAATCTAAAATACTAATCTCAGCATCCCAGATGGTTGCCTCAAGGAGCAACATAAACTGTTACCCCTGACAAATTTCCTTTTGCAGCTTTCTCAGAAAAACACAGCAAGCCAAAGCAAAAACATTCAATATTTTCCCTCATGGCTTCTATTAGTTTAATAACTTGGGTGTTAATCCTTCTGTCTTTGAAATCAGAAGGGTAGGGGTTTTTTTGCCACTGAGTTTTGATGCTGAGTTTTGTCTGTCCAATTGCTCTCCCAGGAGGTGGTAGATATGCCCAGCTGCCTGATGATGGGCATTTTCTGGTGCTGCTCAATATACAGGAGAATTTTAATGATCCCATCTTACATCCACTATAATAACAGACTGACACTTTGGGTTCTTTTGCTTAAGCAAATATCCTGTTTACTAAACCAAATGCTCAAAACCATTATTTATAATATTTTATTGTGAAAAGCATTAACAAATAACATAATTTCCCCATGTTTTCATCACATTTGGAAACAGAAGCTGAGGATGAAGAGTTGATTTCACTTGTGGGTGATGTCTAATCACTAACAGCCTCCTCCTGGGACACTCTCCACTTCTCTCCACCATTGCCTTCTCCTTCAAGCTTCTCCTCAAAGCACATCTTTCCCCCAGCACTTTGTAGGTAGATGCATATGGAAGTTCTAGACTAAAATTAATAATAAAATGGAAGTCCAGGTGTCTGCAGGATGGGACAACTTCTGCTCCTGAATGAGCTGTGTCTCCTTCAGCTCTCACTTGTTCCCAAAAGCATTATGTGTGTCCCTGGGGTGAGAGTTTAGGATTTTGGGATGATAACCCAACCGTGTGATGTTTCCTGCAGAGGGGTTGCTTGGTGCCACAGCTTCCTTTTGTTTGTTTGAGTTTGGTTTCTCTTTTCGTCTCCTGAAATCTTTAAGGAAGGCTGAGTCAGGAAGCTTGAGTTAAGAGTCTGGTGTAAAGATGTTAAAGAGATTATGTAAAAAATGCATAGTAAAGATTAGGGGGAGCCAAAGGCAGCAGCATGCAGAAAGAAAAGAGGGTTTTGTGCTAGCATGGGTACCCCAATCAGTGTGACTGTGTAAGCCCAGCTCAGGGAGAGCCTGCTGGCTCTTTAGCTAGACCCAGATCTTCACAGCCTCTGCTGCAGAACCAGGTGCAGTTACACACTGTCCTTCCTGGCATCCTGGAGCTGATCCCCTCTGCTGCAGATTTTCCCTGAACAATGATTAATGCTAAAACCAAAACTTCATTAGTGTTTTTAAGCTGTTCTGTGCAAATGCACTTTACAGTCAGATCCTGCCCTACTCTTGCAAGCTGTGGCAAATATCTGCAAGCCTGTCTCCTACCCAGGCATGAGCTGTTCAAATCTGCTGTTTTATTTGGCATTTCTGTGTGTCAGAAAAGTGAAGAGCAGGGACACCATACATCAGAAGCATCTTCCCTATTTAGTGCTGTAGAGACACCATTTATATTTTAGGCTAAACTTGGACTGTTATGTAGTGGCAACACCTGCTCTTTCACAAGACTGGACTTTTGTAGTCTGGAAGATCAAGCAATGAAAAAGGAACACTTCTAAGCCTAGGCTTGGCTTTAGGGTAACTTTACTCTGTGTGTAAGCAGAAGATATGTGCAAATAACAAACAAAAAAAGCAAATTCTCTTCTGCCTGATCTGCAGTACCTGTCCTCCCTGGAAACTCCATGCCAGCCTACTTTCCTTTCATCCTCCAGAAATGCCTTCTGAAAAGTATTTAAGCAGCAATTTGGTGTAGCATGGGGAGGGGGCTGTTTAATGGCAGCTAATTGAACACTTCTGCTGCTGTAACATTTCCCAAAAGCTACTAGAAAAGATATTGAGCCTTTTTATGGTGAACATGTGTCAAGCTACCTGTTCTTGGTGGCTTTGGGTGAGCCAGTCGTGAAAAACACTGGAGCTGCAGACTTGCCATTTTGAGGGGGAAATGTAAATTCTGACATCCATAGTTTGCATCTGGCTGCTTTGTGGCTGCAACCTTAATATCTGTTACGGCATTATATTGGTTTTGTGAGGTTTTTTTGTGGTGGTTTGAGGGGCTTTTTTGTGTTTGTTTAAGAACCTAGAAATCAAGTATTAACCTGATTAAGAATTCAGTGTTACATGTAAGGCGGAGAAGAGCGGCAGGTGGTGACAGGCAAATGGATTGTGTTTGATCTGGCAGTTTTCATCTTTGCCACCATTTTATTCCTGCTGTAGGACTGCAGCAAAATGGTGGCTCCCTTGTTCCATGCCTCGGTGATGAATAGGGTGTGTGAAATCCCAGCTCCTGCATTCCAGGGGTGGTGCTCACCTGGGGAAAAGAGCTCACTGAAATGTACCCTTGTTAGTGTGTGAGGTACAATAGGATTTCCTACTGGGGAGCTCCAGGGATTGGAGTGGGGAAAGAGCTATATTAATTCTTCCCATGGGATGAGGATTTAGGAATTTCCTCTCACTCTATTAGGTTTTTTTTGGGCACAGGAGGGAAATAATCTCCTTGGAGCACATGTACAGGAATGCCTTATCATCATGTCTCTGAGAGATCCAAGTGCCATGGCTGGCTTCACACCTTCAAGCAGCCCTAATCTTTCCTCCTATAGGCTCGGGGATGAGTTTTACTCAGATTTTTCTTGGAGGAGGCCAGATGTGGAGGAAGATGGCAGGCTATGCAGGGCTCTGCAGCCATCACTGAGATGGCTGTGATCCAGGCAGGAGAGCAGGGGCACCCTGCAGCTAACTGGGACCCCTGTATGGAAAATCTTTTCCAAGCAGAGACTTTTGCAGCTCTCTGCTGACCCAGGAGTGTGACAGCCCTTTCTTGGCCATTTCTGACATCCCCTGAGAAGGTGCAGCAAGATTTTTTGTTTCACAGAATCAGAGAATGGGTCAGGTTGGAAGGGATACAGTGGCTCATCTCCTTGCTCTCATCCCAGAGAACATGGCACACGGCACACGATTGCATCTGGATGGTTCTTGAATCTCTCTGTTGAGGGAGATTTTAAACCTCTCTGGGAAATCTGTTCCTACCTGTTCCAGTGCTCGGTCACTGCAGAGGAAAGTTCTTGCTCAAGTTCAGGTGGAACTTGCTGTGCATCAGTCTCTGCCTGATGTCTCCTGTCCTAGTGCTTGGCACCACTGAGCAGAGCCTGGTCCATGCCCCTAAACCAAGGAGCTGTGCCCAGTGCTGACCACAGCGTCTCCATCCACCAGGGATCTCCAGGGGCTGTCACAGAATCATCAGCCAGTGATCTCTGCAATGAACTCCCTGACAGAAATGGGGTGCTTTGGGCCTTTTGGGGAATTGGGCTGGGCTGTGGGGTCACATAACATGAAGGTTCCTGCTGTTCTTGGAGCCAAAAGCTCAAGTTGGAACTGGCATCTTCTCTGCTGAAAGAAACCTTTCTCCTGGGTGATGACTGCATGTGGTAACCCCTGTGTAGAGGGAGGACCACTGATGGCATCTCACAACTGTCACTGGCCAAAAAGGGACCTTCTGGTCCAACTGAAGGGTCTCTTGGGGGAATTCTGATCCTTGTGCCCTGAGACAAGTACAGCTGTGGGCCAAGAGTGTTCAGATCCCCCTGTGCCCTGCCCAAACGCTTCTGCAGGAGTTTCTGGGGATGTGTGTGTGTGTGTTTGTTGGTGCAGGGAGCCAAAAGGGCTGGGGCATGGATTTGCTGCCTTCCAGTTTTACAGAGTAACTTGCACAACCCTGGGCTGACCCACATAATGGTAATCCATTGGGATTGCTTGTTCACTAGTAACTTAAAAAGGGAATTTTCTGCTGAACTATGGAAGAGAAGCCATTTCAGCAACAAACTTTTTTGGCTTTAAGTTTTCTGCATGCTTCAGCCTCACAGTTGTGCTTAAAACTGTTGTGTATCGATAAGAGTTTCCTTCCACCCATAATCTCTTTTTTCCTTCTGTTCCCTGCTGTAAACAAGCCATTAAAATTGTGTTTATGACATCACAGTTGGTGACCATGGAAATGACTTTGATGTTAGAAAGACAAATATAGCATCATGATTTCACGGCAGGATCAAGGCAGGAGAAGACCCTTGTTCAAATGGTGGGTAATTAACAAAGGTGGTGGAGGGGAAGTTTGAAAAAAAAAAAAAAGTGAAGAGCCAATTGACTGAATATGATACACTTTAAAGATTTTTTCACAGTGTAAAACATAAAATAAATTTCAAAAATCTCTTTCAAATTAAAAATTGCAATTCTCTGACTGTACTCTTTTAAATAAAAGCTTATAGGGTAAACAGAGAACTGGAGGAGGGGGAAAGCTTTGTAATAAGAATTATACATATGCCAAAAACTCCAGAAGGCATCTTTCGAGCTGTAGTGGTCTGTGCTTAAATCAAGCTTGGAGCAAAGGGGCCAAATGGGACCATGGGGTCCAGTCTTCCTCCAGTAACAGAGTCCTGCAGGTTTTGAGTACAAATGGATGCCACTGGGATCTTTATCTTGGAAAATCATCATCCCTTGCCATGTTATCCTCATGGGATACCTGCTTGCTGCCAGATGCCTCAATGGAGTAAGGGGAGCCAAGTCCAGCAGCAAAGCAAAAGTCTTTGGCTCCTCATTTTGCTGCAATTCCAACTCCTCCTCAGTCCATTATGCCAATACTCCTGGCATGGATGCATCCATTATTTACACAAGCTGTTGAAAATAAGCCCTTGTTTTCACATAAAATGGTAAAAGTGAAAAAAATACCAGGCAACGGCAACTATAGTTAGGATGACAGTGCTTTGTTCTGCAGAAGTATGTGCCCTGTTGCCTCTCTTATGACAGAGGAACAAGGGGAATAAAGTGTAAGGGAAGGGAAAAGTGGGGATGAATGGAGGTGGTTAAATACGGCACTGGAAGGGTCAATAATCTTGTCTGGAAGGTAAAGCTGATACAAGGCCTGCAGCAAGGCTGCCCTGAGCACTGCCTAGCCTGTTTGAAGGGTTACTCAGGTGCTGGTGCTGGTGGGTGTCCTTGGCTGCCCCAATCCCCTACGGGCTGGCTGGGAGCACGGCTTGGGGGATTTTCAGGTCCTGCTGCTGGAGTCCACCCTTCTTCCTGTGCAAGGAAACCCCTAAGGTTTAGGGGGCTTGTATATTCTTCACATCCAACTTCTCTCACTGCTGAAGGCTCAGCCCAGTGGATGGAGAGGAGGATGCAGGCTCTCCGTCTTGGCTCTCAGTACTGCCACCTCTCTCAGGTCTGCCCGGCCCTGTGTGCCCTCCCCAAAACATTTCTGATCCCATTGCCACGGGGCAAACAGCACATACACAAATTAGCCCCTATCTTGGCTTTCAGTGATGTGCAGGCAGACTTGGCTTATCCAGTGATAATCCTAAACTGCCATCAGCCTCTCCTTGTATCATTAGGGATTCAGTGTGTTACTGTGGGTAAGTTTGGTGTGTGATTCACTCTCCAATCCACCTGGAAATGGTTTTGCTTATGAAACAAGTTATGGTGCTTTGCTCTTCCTCTGATTGTGGAGATATTATGGTGGCCAGCACAGGGCTGTTGGGGTGGATGCTTATGCCTGTGCTCTTTTGGCTGAATTTGCTTGTGAATGAAAACTGACTTGTGTACAGCTGTTAGACAAGTATTTCATGTTAGTGTTTTGCTGGTTTAATTCTTTTACTGCCCTTTGGGGTATGAACCCTGCAGTTTTGGGATAGGAGAGAATGGCTTTGCCATTTTAGTGTGGACTGGGAGCACATGGGTCCTGGTGGTGCTGCAGCCTTTCCCGGGGCAGGTGCCTCCATGGTTTGTTTTTACTCCATGCTGGGGTGGCAGTGGACTGCCACAGAGATCAGTGATTCCAGCAGGCTGGGTGTGTCTCTGCAGTCCTCACCTGTGGGATGAAAGCTGGTCTTTAATTGAGCTTCCCAGGGGAAGCTGTTATGCCCTCAATTAACCTCTGGCATAATTACCCATGGAAACAAGCAGCCTGGCCCTGGGATGGGGAAAGGCACTGCTGGCCAGTAGCTGCCCTTTTCTTTAGATGGGCAGGTTGTGTCTCCCTTTGGGGACAGCCACTGTTGTGGGGTGGCAGGGCAGCTGGGACACCTCTGCTGTGGGGTGACAAGGAGGACACAAGGACAGGGGATCCCCAGAGTGCTTTATATGCAAGTATAGAGAAATTCAGTTCTCCTTGGGCTAAGGACTCTGTGGTATCTGGGCAGCAGAAATTCATAAAGGAGCAAAAACTGTGCTACTAAAGGGGAAAGGAAAGCTTTGGACACGTTGGGGTCTCTTTTTGTTATACTCATGTCTGGTGTCTAATTGCTGTTCTGGAGAAGGAAAACATTTCTCTTCCAAAAATCCTCCAGCTTCATCTCCTTTACTCAGGCCAAATTTTACATCTATGAAATCACTACAGTAAATCAGAAAACAGTGTCTTTCCCTAAAGAAGAAAGAGTGAATCCTTTCAGGCTTATCCCAAGCAGGAAGAAAGATCATAAAATTGAAACAATCTCAAATACTCCTGGTTCACATTTAGCAGCTGTCACAGAGCAGCAGGGAAGTGCAAAGTGTAGTTATTGCTTATTTTAGGTACTTTATTTTGTTTGTTTTGTTTCTTCCTTACTCTGGATAGAAAATGATGCAAGTTTGCCTTGTGAGAAAGGAAGAAAATTTATTTTGAAGGGTTAGTGAGGTGCACCTGAGAAGCCAAGCAAATGGAGGAGAGCTGAAGCCTCCTCCTTTTCTTGACTGAGTCATGTAAGAGCATGAAACCCCCAGTCCTCTGCCAACAAAGTGCTGGTGACTTCAGATATTTTGTTTGAACACATCCATTGCAGGATGGGCAGAGACCACCAACGCTCTTGCCCCAAACAGCCTTTTTCAAAGGGAAAAATGTCGGTGGATTCTCACCACGGTGATTATAGGGGATTATTCCAGGATTCTCAGAAGAATCTGAAAACCAATCTTTCTAAGTTATTTCTGAATAGCTATTGAATGGATAATTTCCATACCCATTATCAAAATGATGTGCTGGCAGTGAAATTTAGCTGTATTGTATTTGATCAGTAATTGGTGAAATGTTTTCCTAGGGTTAAAGTAGTGTTGGCAACATCACTGTGTAGTGATTTACAAGGTATTTAAGATACATTTTTTATCTATTCAGTTGCTTTATGCTATCCAAATGCTTTGATGGTATGGAGAAAGCTAAGGGGATTTATCCAAGTATCTAAAGACAAACTGAAAAGACTTTTACCTTCTGAGACCCAAGTTTAGAGCTGCACTGCCTCTCTGAACTGTCGATGATAACTAACATTTTGAACAACGTGCAATGTTAAAGTCTTGATCATTAGTGACTTGCAGGTCTGGAGAATAGAGCAGCCTCAAAAGCAATCAATGCAAATGCATCAGAGTAAATAGGAAAAAAAAATCAATGATAAGAGTGAAAACTTTCCTTGGCTTAGATTTTCTTTCAGTTCATGGTAGTAATAACTAAGATTATGCTGTATCTTTGATTTTATCTTGGATTGTGTGAAATAAGAATTTGGTAAATTGTGCCCCACTTTTTCAATTGAAACAAAGAGAATAGATTAAGGCTTGGAGGTAGTAAAAAAAAGAAATTTGCAAGAAAGGAAAAGCAGCTGAATTTCCAGTGAAAGATGAACTGAAAAAAAGCTCTCATTTCACTCTGCTTTTCCATTCCAGTAATGTGACAAGCACATGGTGGGTATGAATGCACTGAGGCAGTGACAGGCAGTGCTTCAGACTGAGCTTTAAAAATGTCACTGTGCTGCCATAGGTAGCTGGGGCCAGAAGCAATTTTCTGGAATTACATCTGCCCTGTGAGGGGCTGCCAAAGGGGCAGAGCTGAGCTGCTTCAGGCCTGAGGAGGGCAACCAGAAAACATCAACACATCCATCACACACAGAGGTTCCTGTGCACTCTCGGAGCAAGGGGAACATCTCCTGCAGTCTCTGCCAGGCCAGGGTGTTGCTTCACTGCTCCTCTCCCCTGCCTTTTGGATCCAGCCCTGCTGGCTCATGATGGTGTCTAAAGACACGACGTGTCACTGTGGGGATGGAAGGTCAAGGGGCCAGCAGTGCCAGAGCACCCCAGGTTCCTCACCTTGGCCATGTCTATGACTCTCCATCCACAGAGAGCTGATTCTTAGATGAGTTTTTAAATATTCCAAATTGTCACTACCATCTGACACAATCTCCCCCCCACCTCTGACTGCTAAATCTGATACATCCTAGACAAATACTTAAGTGATGTTTGATTTTAGGACAGTCTGTCTGTTCTGGGGTTCAGTGGGCTTCTGCAAGCTCTGGAAGGCTGAGTCTTTTTACACCTAGGAGGGGACAATGTATCAAAAGACTGTGTGGCTTGCCAGAAGCCAGAAAATCAGTAGCTGAGGAAAGAATTGGAGCCAGTTCTTAGACTGGCAAGCTGGATCTGGGACTGTCCTTTCTCTTTGAGCAATGAGAAAATCTATTTGAAAACAATCAAACAAAACAGAAGAAAATTATTATTTTAATGTTTCTTGTTATAATACACAGCTTTTGGAGCCAGTGTAAGCAATGAAGTCAGATATGATAGATTGATAGATGCTTACTTAATTTACCACTGGGCCAGGTAATGTGAAACAAAACTTTGCAGTAACTACATCGTGTTTTAAAAAATGTTTCAGACTGATATCAACACTTCACTATTGCATTTTTTACGTGAACTCCCTTAAACACAAAGCACTATAACCACTGATTATTCTTTCTCTTGTTTTCAGGTGTGTTTAATGATTACATTTCCTGTGACAACCCTCCCTGGCCTCATTGGTGGCTCTCTCTCATACTGCTGTGCTAGAAAGCATCCCCATGCTGGGGCTGTGCAGGTCTGGCCCCTGCAGAAAATAGTTGGAAAGGAGAGGGGGAAAAAATGCAGCCCATCTTGGATACCTTGAAACACATACAGCCAAGGGGACCTGCCAAGGGGAAGTGTTTCCATACACTCTCCTTGTCAGAAGAGTAAGCAGGCTGAAAAAGTTGGATGAGCACAGTAAGTTGAAGCTGACCCGGGCAGCCTTGATTTACATAGTGCACACTTGGGACCTGCTCATTACCACAACATCCCCCTAATCATCACCTCAGCATGCTGGGCACATGGATGGGAATCTGCCCCAGGATCCCCAGCACTTCATTCTTCCAGGCAGCACCCAGCCCTTTGCAGTTCTTGTGATATGACAGATGCACATATCATTGAAAGCAGGTCTTGCATGGCATTACACAATGTAAATCAATAATGTGAAAATACAGCCGTTAACACAATGTACAGTTTTGCCTATTACTACAATGCCCTGCTTGTTCCAAAGGAAAAGCAATTTTATGCTCCACTGAAGCATGGTTTGCTTAGCCTTCAACTAGCGGCAAATGCCAGATACTGCAAAACGTTATTGTTACGCAAGCAGTGTCCTGGATTTATTTATAAGTATCCATGAAAAGACTAATTTCAACAAGGACTGAGTCTGGAGCCCCTCTGAATATGGGGCTGAACTGCTCTGACCCTGCATTTCCAGCTCTGCTACCTCTTCCCTGCACCCAGGTCCTGATCCTGCAAAACTGCACAGTCCTGTGCACTTCACTGTGGCTGTCCTGGTTTTGGGCTGGGATTAAATTCTCCCAGGTTTTAGGCTATCCTAGCACACAGTGGCACCTCACAAGCCAAAAATCAGACACACTCCAAATATTCAGGTCTAGGTGTCTGGCACACATACTGCTCTGATTGCTTGCCCCTTACCTCTACCATCCTTTCCCTGGATATTTGGCTTGGTTGCTTCCGTGAAGGGCAGGAAAGTCAATGCTTCTTGGGCACCTTTTATCCTTGTTGGCAGAGATGTAGGGAAACAGTAGCAAGAAGCCTCTGACCCCCTAATTTTTGATGTGCGCCTCATTGGCTGTTCCCAGTAGAAGTTAATTCCTTCTAGTTGAGGACACAAAAGGAAGAGCTGCCTCAACAAAGGGAAAGATCTGCTTGGATCACTGGGGTAGTAGGGAAGAGGAGCACTGCCACTGTGTGAAGGTAACCCCTGCTGACCCTCTCTCAAGGCAGAAGTTTACTCCATGTTCACGTCTGAGCAAGGAAGTCTTGATGTGTTTAACCTGCAGTAGAAACAAAGATCCCAGAAAAACGTGTTGTTGCGGTAGAAAAGCCATAATTTCTGAGCCTATCAGCTCAGCAGAGTGGGGCAGGAAAGGGCAGTACCACTTCCTCACCGTCTGCGCAGCCATCCTCAGGTATGAAAGCTGCCCTGTGCTCAGCTGGGGTGTGGTTTGGATTGTGCCCTTGTGCTCAAGCGTGGTCTGCAGCACTGACAGAGCAGGGACAAGGCTGTGCAGCTTATCTTCCACTTTTCCTGGCAGAATTGGTTTCCACTGGAAAGAGCAAGATTTGTCAGACAGGCTGTTTAGTGGAGTCAGATTCAATATCCTGAAAGTGTGAACAGGAAAATATGGAAAATGAAAACAGGTGGAAATCCTCACAGGCTCCTGTTCTACCAGCTCTTTACACTCTAGGTCTTCTGTGTGGAAGCAGTTGGGCAGCTCTGAGACAAATTTTCTTGTTCATGTTTGGAATAATTTCTTGGTCTTGACTTATCCCTGAGTTGGACAGGAAGCATGTTTCAAAATGTTTCATTATTTCACAGAATAAAAATTCTGGCATTACTCAGTTTTGTTTTCTCCCTATGAGGTGAAGCTGGGGAAGGATTAGAAGCTCCTGCCAGTCGCACTGTGCTGGCACCCAGCCACTGCAGGTATGGTTCTTAATTGAAAGCTTAATTAGGAATCGAGGGGTTTGTGGGTGATGGAAGGGTGTAGATGCCAGCTTCTTTCAATAAAGGGGAATTGTGTACAGAGGGGCAAAACCACAGCCCCATTCTTCCTCTCAGCAGCCTGGTGTGGGAATAACTTGAAAATTAGGAGGAGTTTTTTTCTCTGGGGTTTTGCATGGGGCA
Source organism: Anthoscopus minutus (assembly GCA_013399455.1). Taxonomy (NCBI): domain Eukaryota; kingdom Metazoa; phylum Chordata; class Aves; order Passeriformes; family Paridae; genus Anthoscopus; species Anthoscopus minutus. Next base: position 96,862 of record VWYI01003438.1, read on the forward strand.
TGGCCCATTGATGGGCATCTTGGCCTGACCTGCCCAAAGGCTGTGTGGCAAACTCAAGTGGGTTTCATCCAGGACAAACCATGCATTGGGGTTCACCTCTGGGTTCTTCTAAACATTTTTCTTCTCGCTTGGGCTGATGTCAATTTGAAATGCAAATGTAGCATTGAAGTGGGAAGTGGGAGCTTTCTGTCTTTGGAATGTCCATATCTCTTTTATTAAAATGCGCCCTTTTTTCTTTTTTTTTTTAAATCTCCAGAAATATTTGCCATATTTAGTCCAATTTCAGGAGTGTTTTTGTGTCTGTTCCCCTCCCTTCACCTTTGCACTGTTTGCTAGGGGGGAAAAGCCTGTCCTTTCTGTTGTGCCTCCTTGCTCATGCCCTTCCACCATGCTCCCACAGGTGCCTCGAGGTGGGCCTTGCCTGACCCAAACACAAGATGCAGGCCATTGTTATTGATCTTGGAATTTGGTCCAGGCCATGGTGTGGCTTCTGGTGAGCCATAGCCTTGCATACAGAGGGGAGAGGGAATCTTCCTTTCCATGATGCTGAAGCTGCCCCTCCATGCCTGAGGGCTCTTGCTCATAGAGAAGGAGGAAACAGATCCCCTTAGCATTAATATTTCTATTATACAGCCTAGATTAATTTTGATTTTCCCTTTTGACTCCTTTGTTGTGTTTATTTCAAGGGATTTCTGTCACCTCCCTTCTGCATTTCAACGTGCCTGAGAAATTTCTGTCAGGAGTGATTGTGTTTGACTTGAAGGAAGTGCAATTTTTAAGATTTGAATTCACTTTAAAATCCCCACTGCTTTCTATTCTTTTTTTCCCTCCAAATTAGCGCATCTCTGTGCTAAAGCTTCCCCATCTGACAACACTGTGTGTGTTATTACTGCCACAAGACCTTTCCACTACTGGGTTTCTCTCTTTTCCATTTCTTGCTATGAATATGAGATTTGCTGGGAATTGCTCTGTGCTGAACATTTGCATCATGGCTTGGGATGCTTTGAGTAAGACTTCAGGGAGCTGAGAGAGCCTTGAGATCAAACCAAAATACTCTGGAGAAAATTCCCCAAAGCTGTAGACAAATATTTACAAACATGAATATTTCTACCCTGGCAATTTTGTTTAAGTAGATTACTGCTAGAAAGACAGGCAGACACCTACGGACAGCTGACATTAGCATGTAGCTTCTGCTGTCACCCACAGATGGGCTGCATGGCTGGAATGCTGATTTTTCAGTCCTGACTTTGGGGAGTTTCACATATTAGACAGTACTAAAAGAATTTTTAATTGGACTCATTTTACTTTTTTTTTATCAGAAATGAGACAATGTGTGTGAGCCCCTGTGGTTCCTGTAGTCTCAATCAGCTGCCAAATAATATCATAGAAATTCTGATTGGATTAATGAAAAGCTTGTAACAAAATTATGGTTATGAGTAAATTATCCTATTGGGGGCTTTAATTTAAACTGGTGGGACAAAATTAGTCCTAAATTAAAGGAAACTACTAATTGTCTAGATATCGCTTGGTTGATAAATGCACCAGTAGGATCCTGTTCCCAGGGTGTCACTCTGCTGTTCATAGGGGGTTTGAGGGGCAAATGCACTTGGCAGCCGTGTTCCACTCCTTTTTCTGCTGTTTCCATGGGTGTCCTGGGCTGCTGTGGGCTGAGCTCCTCCTCAGCCCCATTTCTGGGGTCACTGGGCCCTGGGAGATCCCAAAGGAGAGGGCTGGTTTGGGCCAGCCCAGGAGCACCTGTGCTTCCTTGGGGATCCCAACCCCTCGCTGGGGATGGGAAAGCAGCCACGTGGGTGGGTGGGACAGACAGACAGCTCTGGCACATGTGGGTGAGGTGAGCACTAGTTCCTGGTGTCTCATCCAGTGCTTCTCTTTGGTGCTCCAAAGAACTCCCCTAAACTATGTTCTCCATTAGCTGCTGATTCCTTCCATGCCATGGGTTTGGGAAGTTGGCACCAAGGGTGGTGCTGGTGCCATCCCTTGGTGTTGTACCCTCCCAGCAGCCCCCACAAAGCAGGATCCCAGCTCACATCCATTCCTCATTTCAGGGCAGAAAAGGGTATTGAAGCCCTGTGTTCCATAGAAAGAGCAGTTTTCTTCTGCTGGGCTCAAAAACGAGGCCCAGACCTGTAAATGCAGAGCCACAGCTGCACCTTGTGCTGGGAAAGGAGTGTATTGCTGGGTAACTGTATCTAATTCAGGAGCAGAGCTCAGTTTTCCCCATAGCTGAGACACTCTGGGTTTTCCTTTAAATAACTGCAGAGGTGCTGGAGGCAGTGAAGCCCACAGGACATCACCACAGGAGAACCTGGGGTGGCTTTCATCCCACTTTGTACTGCTGACCTGGACCTGGTAAAAAGATTTTATGGGCCACAGCATTAACCTCAGACCAACTGTGGTATCAGTATAATAATATATATAATTAATATATGTTAACCTGTTGTGTTCAGCTCCCTCGCTGTAATATTACTGGGGAATGACATAGTGGGATGTGGCAGGTTTTTAGGGCACTAGTTACATCCTATTAGAAAAATCCCATACACGAGGGCTGAGAACAGATCCCCCTCTTGATGCAGACGACCTACAAAAACTGAGTTACTTTGAGACAGGACTCCTGGTGTGCCACTAAAGGGTATTGTTAAGAAAATACTGACTTGGGGGCTGTGTAGACTAAGTTTGCCCTCTATTTCTGAGCCCCTGTTAGATCCCAGTGTTTTCCCTTGGGTCAGACTGCATTGCTGGATCGGTTGTTTAAGAAAAAGAAGCTCCATTTCCTTTGGATATTTTTTCTCTCCCTTAGGAAAATATTTCTGTTGCTTGCCTCTGTCATTGGCCTTCAAGAAGTAAATCCCAAGCAAATAAGTCTGTATTTAGAGCAATAAATTCAGTGCCTTTCCTCCAGATGCTTTATTTTCTCATTTAGTGACCTCTTGTTCCCCATGTCTTTGACACTTCTCCGATGTGCATTAAGCAAATATGCAATCATCCTTTCATTCTCTATCTTTGCTTTCATTATAATTTTTTACACTTCATTACATTTCCCTCTATAATTGCAACTCTTTGTTGTCCCAAAGTTTTATGGCTCTTTCCCCTCTTCTCTCACTTCTTGTGTTTCTTTGTTATTCAGGTTAGATTTTCTTGACACTGTGTTCCTAGCACATTTTCTAGATGTCAAGCAAACTCTTAGGCCTAAACTCATTTATCTTTGAACACTTTCCATTTCCACTTCAGTGCTCTAGCCCAATGAATTCCATCCAGAACTTCCTTTTCTTCTAAAATTGGCTGTGCTGCTTTTATTCAGTGTTCTTCCCTTTTTAGGCCTAATTATAAATCCAATTGTTCGGTCCTGAATGCTTCCACGAGCTCCATTCATTTCCAAGCGCAGTTCTGCTATAACTGCCGGGGGAAGTTGCGTGACTGCCCTTTCAAAATCCTAATATGATCTAGATGAGAAAGAGATGTTATTTCTAACTTAAATTAAACCCTAATGCAAGATCAGGCTGTTAAGTCTCCCCTATCTGCTCTCCCGTGGCTGCATGTGCCCACCCTGGAGAGTTTAGGGGATGCTCTGTGGCTTCTGGAACTTTCCCAGCCCCGAGCAGCGCCCAGCGGAGCGGCCGGGAGAGCCGGTGGGCACCGCTGTGCCTCCCACCAGCCCTGAGAGCAGAGGCCTCCTAAATCCATCCAAAGCAGCTCCAAGTGGCAAATGGCCGATTCCCGCAGATATACACCACAGCTTGCCTTTGGAATTTTTACTGGATGCTTGAATAATTGGATGTTAATTTGTAAGCAGAAAGTACCAATATTACTGATGTAATTTTGAGCATCCTTGGCATAAGTGGTCAATGGGAAACAGGGTTTTGCTGCAGCTCTCTACCTGAGGATCAATTACCTGTTTGGGCTGAATTTTGGCTCTGCAGCCGGCCAGGAGTTGGCACAGGGTAGCTGGGGCCTGTGTGGGGACAAACCACCCATGGTTTGTCAAGCTCATCCTGCTGCCAGGCTCTACTTGAAGCTCAGCTGCCTAATCTCAAGGCAAACAATTCCCACTGCTCCCCTGCCTGACTCCAGCCCAGTCTTACAAAGTCAGATTTTGGGAGCAGCTAAATGACATGATGGGTTTGCTGTGTTTCCAGACACACTCCGGCAATATTTGCCTGTAGGTATGTTGAGGTGTTCAGGCTGCTTAGGAAACTTCTTTTGGGTTAGACGTTCTCTGTAGGGGTACACAAAGGACTGGGAGTGCAGTCTAAAATAGACAACAAATGGGAACACGATGTTCTTTCAGTGGAATTGCTGGCAGGATTTGCTAAGATTTCATAAGGGCAAGGCAGCACTCTTCTTTCTCCTACAAAATTGCCCTTGGAAGAAGGTGATGACAAAGAGAATTTCTCTTGTCCACTTACTGGCTTAACCTGATTTCTTCTTGTTCTTTGAGCATCTGCTAAAAACCATGAGCACTGTGATGACAAAGTTCACCCTTTGTTCTGAGGCAGAGGATGTCAGTGACTTTGCAGACCTTGGGGCACTCTGTCATCCTCAGCCAGCACGTGCAGAGGGGCCTGCTCTGCTCTCTTGAAAACCCGAGAAAAAGCAACCACTGCTGCCTGCCCTGTCTGACCTTTCAAGTGGGCACTCCAGCAGGGTCAGCAGGCCCAGATGGTGCAGGTGATGGTGATGTGGGGGAGAGCAGTGCACACTGAAGTGTGTATACTGGTGTGGTTGTGCTCATCCTTGAGAGATCTATTCATGTTGCAGGATCACTGTTGGTGTGGCTGCCAGTGGGTAAAATGGGCTCTGCTTCCCACCTGTAAAGCAGAATGAGTGTTGCTGGCTGCAGAGGATGTCTGTGGTGTTCCCGTATGATGCTTAATCTGCTGAAGCTCTCAAGATGCTCACAAGCTGCTCTGTGTTGAGCTCAGTGATTCCAGAAGGACTTGGCTGTACCCAGCATTGCTGGTGCAGAGCAAAACTGTTGTGGTTGAAGAGGTGACAAGCACTATCAGAATGCACCAACAACCACACCAGGAATTGCCACATGTCGCTGTGTCAGTCTGAGGGCTTGGGAATAAAAGCATTTTTTCTTATCTTAAAATATCTGATAGAGAGAGATAGAAAGACCTCTTGCAGCAACTTCTCTGTATCAGACCAATCACAACAGATGACCTGAAAAAGCTAGCGATCACATGCCATATCATATAAATAAATACATCTTGCAGTTTTTCTAAGCCTCTGTAGTAAGCTCTGTGTGTGGGATAGATATGACTGGATTATTATAGTCTGTCATTTCAGCATGAATTCAGACACTCTGTTAAGAGAGTATTATTTAATAGTCTGGAAGGAGCCTTTGGAGCTGTTATTATCTCTCATGTAAATGCACATTAAAGCAATTTGAACAGGCAAATCATCTTGCTGAGGGACTGTATCCCTCCAGTGGGAGCACTCAGGGGTTTATCCTGTGCCACATCAGAGCTCCCTGTCCTCTGGAATGGCGAATGGGAGGTGTGTGGATTCCCAGGATGTCAGGCTGCTGTGAGGACTGGCCAAGCTGCTGCTCAGGCTGTGGCCATGTGCTCAGGGATGCAGAGGAAACAGCCTTACTTGGGAGGACCAAGGTAAATAAGTTTAACACAAACTTTGGAGCTGCTATCAGCAAATCTGCGTGGGCTGACTGCATCAGTTGTCTCACTGCAGCGTGAGAGAGCTGTGCTGCCTGCAGGCTGCAGGTGTGTTGGGAACCAGGAGCCCGCTGGGGAGGGAAAAGTTTTGAGTTCCAAAGAGGAGTCTTTGGGAAACCACTGGGTTTGGAGGGTTGGGAGCTGTGGGGAGGGAGCCTCACTGTCAGCAGACAGTAGCAAAACACAAAGAACAAGCAGGGAGGAGAGATAAAATCCCACACAGCACAAAGTTGCTTGGTGGGGACACTGCTCTAAGAGACCTCCATGGCAGGGCAAGAGAGGTTTTAGAACTGCAGTAGGAATAGGTTACATCCGTGCTTGTTTTCCACCCCTGCAACCTGCACTGTGCCCAGATCCAACCGCAGCTGGCCGCTCTCCGGAACAGGCAGCAGCTCCCACTGCCTCATGATATTATTATTTTTTTATCTGACTCAATAAAAACCTGTGAGTCATTAAGTGCTTGTCATGTTTTGATACGTGGATCAGGAACTGATCAATAGCCAGCCAAATTTAATAAAAAGAAGCTCTATTCTTGGGGAATGAGCTTGTTACCATGCCAACTATTGATCTTTCCTGACAGGCTCTGTAAGTCACAAAATGGGGTCCTGATGGTAGGTTGGATTCCCTGCCTGCCAGGAAGGGTGTTGGTTGCAACCTCTGTGTCTAAAAGACTTCAGAAAAAACCCTGCCTTTTAATATTGCCTCTATGTAATTCTTTGGCAAAGGTTCTAGATTGCCTGGAGCTAGTGGAAATCATCTAAAGGCTTTATTTTTCTTACTGGTTCTAAGGTGGTGGAAATACAGGACAGAAGGTAGTTGTGGTTTTGCACCAGAGCCTCAGAAGGCAAGGAGGAATGGAGCCCGGTGCCAGCCCACACCCCTGCCTTGCTGATTGATGCATGGTGTGCCATCCACCACCTGGTTGCTGCAGCCAACGTCCCAGAATTTCTCCTTGCAATGTTAATAACTTAATATGAGCCAAATAGTGTTAAATGGCACTGAAACAGTCCCCTGCCAGGTGGATTTCTCTAGCTGACCATGGCAGGCAGGACAGATTTACATCCTGAGGAAGAGGGATGTACTGCAGAGCCCAGCAGGTCCCAGAACTTAATGTTGAAGATCTCACCAAAGTCACCTGGGGAGAGGGAGATCAATTTTATTCCTTCATGGCTTTTCCAGATTGTGTACTGTAAAAAGCTTATTATGATTTGACCTTGACATGAGCCCTGCCTTTGGTGAGGACTGAACTCAAGACTTCCAGAGGTCCCTTCCAGCCAATGTTTTTCCTTTATTTCATCTCAGAGATGCGATGTAAGGTCTAACCCCAAAATGAATGGGCTTCATGTGAACTAGCTTTTTTGGCTATTCAGACTTGGAGGGCAGTGAGAACAGACATCAAACCCTGAATATTTTTCAGAACTTTATTTGTGTATCAGAGGTGCTGGAACACTCCTGATCACTGGGCTACATGAAACAGGTTATTGAACAGAGCTCTTTGACTGCAATAATCAGAAAGGTCACCAGCAGCAAGGGCCTGCCCTTGTGTCTGCTCTTGGCATTCCTCCTCCTTGGGTATAGGTCATCTCAAACTCCTTTTTACAAAGATTTTTCTCTAGTAAAAATGAGAGGCTTTTCCCATGGGGTTTGTTAGCATGAGTTGTTTAATGGAAATGTCCTTTCAATATATGACAAAAGTGAAAGACTTCAGTAAGGTTTAACAGAACCACAGAATTATTTAGGTTGTAAAATCTCCCTAAAATCATCAAATCCAGCAGTTAATCCAGCAGTTAATCCAGCAGTGCCAAGAGCACCACTAAGCCATGTCCCCAAGTGCTTTTAAATACCTCCAGGAATGGAGATCCCACCATTGCTGTGGGCAGCCTGTGGCAGGGATTGACAACTCTTGCAGTGAAGATATTTTCCCTAACATGTAATCTAAAACTCCTCTGGTACAACTTGAGGCATTTCCTCTCCTGTAGCTTGATGCCTGGGAGAAGAGACCGACCTCCATCTGGGTATAACCTCCTGTCAGGTACTTCTAGACAGCAATAAGGTCCCTCCTGAGCCTCCTTCTGTCCAGGTGGAAAATCCCTGGCTTCCTCAGCTGCTCCTGACCCTTCACCAGCCCTGCTGCCCTTCTCTGGACCTGCTCCAGCAGCCCCAGCCTCTGTCTGTCCCTGCGGTGCCGTGGTAACACGGCGAGGGCAGAGCAGAAGGTGGAGGCGCCCTCTCAGTAACGTGTGTGCATGCCGGATTGAGCCTGCAATAAAAGTCTTAAAATGGAGTGAAAGTTGTTTTTGGGATTGCATTGTGAGATCAGAGCCTGGCTGCCCGGGCAGCCTGGGACAGTTTTAACTCCACGCTGACTGAATGTTCTGTTTCCCTCGCAGCTTGTGCTGGAGCCTCGCAGCCAGAGCCTCGCAGAGCAGAGCAACCAGAGCAGAGCAGCCAGAGCAGAGCAGAGCAGAGCAGAGCAACCAGAGCAGCCAGAGCAGAGCAGAGCAGAGCAGAGCAGAGCAACCAGAGCAGAGCAACCAGAGCAGAGCAGAGCAGAGCAGAGCAACCAGAGCAGAGCAACCAGAGAGAGCAGAGCAGCCAGAGCAGAGCAGAGCATCCAGAGCAGAGCAGAGCAGAGCAACCAGAGCAGAGCANGAGCAACCAGAGCAGAGCAGAGCAGAGCAGAGCAGAGCAACCAGAGCAGAGCAGAGCAGAGCAGAGCAGAGCAACCAGAGCAGAGCAGAGCAGAGCAGAGCAGAGCAACCAGACCAGAGCAGAGCAACCAGAGCAGAGCAGAGCAGCCGGGTGCCCGCAGGGGCGAGGCGGTGAGCGCCGGGCCGGGGCAGCCGAGGGAGGAAAGCGGGCGGCGCTGGGCACGGCCGCGGCTCCTGCAGCCGCTGCTCCACTCCGGCAGGCACAAACGTCCCGGCAGGCTCAGCTGGCATGCAAACTACCCGATAATCAACTCAGAAAATACCTTTTGCTCAAGAGAGAAAGCTGCCAAAGCAAGCTGGGCTGGCAGCGGGCTCTGAGGGCAGCTGCCTTCCCTTCCCTGCCCGCCGAGCTCAGCCAGCGCCAGCCCCAGCGAGGGCACCGAGCGAGCCGGCGCTGCCAGGGGATTTGTGTTTCCCATATTTGAGGAGCCTGCTCTGCAGTTTCTCAGATGTATCCACAGCCTCACATCACATCGTGATTTGGCTGCGAGTTGAGCCGAGTGTATATTATCTCGGCAGACTCATGGTGTGCATGTCCTCCCCATCTAATATAACCGAACGTACAGTGAGAGTTTTACAGACAAGATAATGTGTTTTGGCTGCATGAAATAGTTGTGCTATTCCTACAGGAGAAAAATTTAATTTTGCTCTGAATTCCTCTATAACCAGACAGCTCCCCATTTATATCCTGGGTAATAAATCAAAGCAACATGAAGTCTTGTGCACAGAACTGAAGTGGTTTCTTTAAGCAAATTTGGCAGGAAATAAGTCATCATCTTAAAAAGCCAGTTCATTCCTCATACATAATACACCACCAACTCTTTACTAAAATCTGTAACCAGGCACACGGTTTTGTGGAAGATAGGGAGCAATCCACAAGCCCTAGCAATGCTGTGTGAGATAGGCTGTTTAATTCTCTTATCAAAATCACCCATATCTTTGTCAGAGAAATCACCCTGTGAGTTCCCTGCCTCATGGGTTTGCACTGTGCAGGTACTCAAACATCACAGGGGCCATTAGTTTGACTTCATATAAAAATAAGGTCACGCTGGTATCACGTCTTCCCTCTGCGTCTCTGTGTTTTTCCTCTTTCTTCCTCAACTGACATTATTTTTCTCTCAATTTTTTTACCAACTTTCCTTTCTAGTTTCTATTTCTATCGTGCAAACATGCCATAGCAAAGAGATGTAAGCAATGCATAATATATTTGCAGTAATGTATGATTCATTTACTAGCTTTCATAATTAATGTGGCTGTGTTTTACATACACAGTACTTCCTGCATGCATTTTATGATGTGAACGCTCTTCAAAAATCTAATAAAATGTAATCCGGTAAAAACAATAGCACTAGTCCTGTGGTGAGATTTGTATGCAGTTTTGAAGCAGCTGCAGAAAGAACTTGGTGCCAACTTCCTATTCTAAACACCAATTTTATGGTGCTGTTTTATGCAGCTCCTAATTCTCAAGGTGGAAATCATTATAATTATATATATTATTATAGTGATACCGCAGTTGGTCTGAGTATAATTTGCTTTCATACCCTGAAAACTTTCCAAACCAAATAATCTCTCTGTCTGCTCTCTGGAGTTCAATAAAAATACAAAATGATGCTGAAATTATGAAGAAATGTATCAGAACTATGCAACATCATCTGTAAAATGTACACTAAATAATGCCAACATCTGCACCTCAAAAAAATTTGTTCTCGCCTGGGATTTAGTGAGGCTGAAAACACACAGAGCCTCATCCTCTGGGAAGCCCCAGAACCCTGCTTCCAAAGGTATTTATACATCTAATTGCCACCAATATCAGCCAAAGTTGGGAACGGCTGGAGAGCTCAGGCCATGCACTTTCTTTAAACATTATTATCTTCCTGGTGAGCATTTGAGGACCCCAAATTAATCTTCACCCCATGAAGAAGAAAGCAAACATGGCCATTTGCATGCTGTTCCTTGACACACTGCCCCAGGCAGATGGATTTGAAAGGTTTTAGTTTCCTATCTTAACACTAAAAGTTTATGCAAAATGATTTCTAGAAACAAAATCTACACTTTTGAAGAAGGCAATATAACATGTATACACTACAAATTCAAAATTTATATGAGAAATGGATATAATTTTCAGTGTAAAGCTAGAAATCCGTTTTTCTTCTCTCTGGATAGCAGTCTGATATTTCGCTGCTTTCCTCCAGCTGAATCCTCATTAAAGCCAATGAGCACAAATCATCCCAGCTCAGTGGCAGTGTGAGGTTGGGGGATTTACTCTGGTTTAAGCTCTGACCCCTAGACTGGGTGAGAGCAGCCAAATCAGGCCCATGCTGCTCCTAGGTTAGCATTTCACACTTGCACGGCACCTCAGCACTGCCTTAGCTGCCAGCAGGTGAGGGGCACCACTGGCTTCAGTAAATGAAGCCTGGGCTTGGGACTGATGGGATGGATTTTGCAGGGGATGGTTGTGTATAGTAGGAAAATGCAGCATTTTCTGAGTGCTGCTGGTTGAAACAGCAAAGGGACAGCTGCACTTCCAGCCTGACTCCAGCCCGACTCCAGCCCACTGGCTTTGCTGCACTTGCATCATCAGGCTTTCTCTGAAGTATTTGACACTGAGATTTTTTTCAAAAGTATTTAAGCTTTGCTTTTGGGCTTTTCTGTGTCCATCCTGGTGAATGTTTCCCTGCTGGAGCAGCTGCCCTTGCTGTTTGGGAAGCTTTGGGTAAGCTACAGGTAACATGTGCAGTGGCTAAGGCTGCTCCAAGATGAGGAGTGTGCATTCCTGGCAGCAGCACTTGGCAGGGAAAGCTGCCATGCTGAGAGCTGCTTCTCATCCCAAACCTGGCACCTGGAGAGAGGTGGAAAACTTTTCATGTGGAAAAAGGAGCTAAAGACCTTATGGCCCAAACACAACCTTTTAGAGCAATCAATGCTTCTGCTGCAGTTGGGAAGTGAAATCCTGTGCTGCAGTGGCACAAATGTGATGTGCTGTGCCCCTGCCTGGGGTGAGCATCCTGCACTTTGCACAGCTGGGGGGACAACCAGGGGACACCCACCCCAGTGCCCTCCACCTTCCACGTGGCCACCTCTCACCTTGCATGCTGCAGGGAGGGGGTCACAGCAGCAGCAAGGGACACTTGTACAGTGCCCTCCTGGCAACATGGGAGGAACCTGTTAAAATCCTCATTTCTAAGGTTTTCTAGTTCTGACTGTGGAGCTGGATTTTATTTTTTTCCCCTGAATTTGAGGAGGTTCATTTTAGTGTTGTGCTTACTGCTTGGATCTTTGGGCTAGAGGTTATGTTGTGCTATTTCTTGCCACATATTGGGTTAGTTTTGCATGCTTATTTTTACCTTCAGGTTTTAAGTGGTTTCTTGGTTGTTGCCTTTTTTCTTTTTAACATTTGCTAAATTAATTATTTAGAGAAGAAAAGCCAGGTAAAGCCGAGTAGGTGTATCTCTGCCCTGTGAAAGTTCAGGAAATGCAAAACTATGGAGAAGGGAGGAATCAAGTATTTTGAAATAGCAATATTTGAAAATAGTTTTAAAGTGAATCTTTTCAGTACTGGAGACACAATAACAACTTCTTTGGCAGGCTTGTGCAGGTGATGCTGAAGCTTTCTTGGCACCTGCATCTGCATGTGTTTTGCTGCAATTCCATCAGGTGCTTTTGCCGCAGGGTCCCTTCTCCTGCCGACAAAGCTATGGGAGGGCTGCTCCCCTGGGCAGGTAAAGCACCTGTATCGTGTCCGTGCTGAGCCCCTGGGATGGCAGCAATGGCAATATTCCTGATTCAAGGCATGCAGCAGCAGGGTCTGTGCTGGATTTGTGCTGGCACACGAGCAGGGGCTCCTCAGAGCGGAATCTGCCTTAGCCCGAGCCTGCCGAGCGCCACATCCGTGCTCTGCTCTTCACTGCCGGGGCCTTTGCTGTCCTAAATGGGTGAGAATGCCCCGGGACACCCGCCCGCCCTGGTGGCCTCCTGTCCCCGAAACTGGCCTCCAGTCTGGGAAGTCTCTGCCCCTGCAGCCCCCTCCTCTCAGCATCGTTCTTACCCAAGCCCCCAGAGAGCCCTGGCTCCAATTCTGCCCTCTGGCAGTTGGATGAAGGGGCACAAAGGCCCCTTTGGCAGAGATTCAGGGGGGGAGGAACAGTGTGAGTCTCCCAGAAATGCAACAGCAGCCCTGGCACGTGTGTGGGGCTCTGCGTGGTCCCATCCCACGACCCGACACTGCGGACAAGAAGAGCTGAGACCTGCTCAAAGCATCGGTTTCGACAAGTTTTTGGGGGGAGGGGGAAACGCGGGACAAAAGGGAGACCTTTCCTCGGCCTGATGCAGAGGAAATTAAAAAAAAATAAAAAGACTAATTACTGCTCGTGTGGCGGGGGGAACACCACATGAGGGGTGAGGCTGGAAGCCACATACTCCTTTGCGGGGTGAGGAGGAGCTGTGGCACTGCCGGCAGCATTCCCTGCTTGCCCTCCTCTCTCAGCAAGCGCCGTTCCGGGGGTCCCGGGATGGAGTGCCTCGGGCTGTGGGGTTCTCCACTGCTCTCTCCCTGCTGCAGGGCAGCGAGATGGGCACAGGGGCTTTCCAGGGATGCAGAGCAACAGCGTAGAGCCCGAGAGCTTCTTCCTGCAGGGCAAATGGGGAGGGCATGGGGTGGCTCCCGGCATCGAAGTGGCAGGTACTGAAAGGATATAAAATATATATAGTATATATTTAATTTTTTTTCTCCTGCACCACTAAGCCACGGGTCCATTTGCACCTATAATTCTCTCTCCAGGATAGATGTGATGCAGCAGCCACCCACACCTCTGAGTTAAACGAGAAAGGAAATAGAAATAAATACTCGCATCTACCCCGTTTTTAAGGCAAACGACAAAATAATTTCGTGTGTCCTGGTACAGCCAAATCTGCGCAAGGACCGTGGGGAGACCCCAAAATCTGGGGAGAAGGTGCAGTCTTCCCGCAAACGAGCGGTGCGAAATCTTGAGATAAAATGATGGAGGAAGGTGGGGGATCTCTGTAAATAGGTTGAGCATCGGCAATCTTTATGCTCAGGTCGCCTTGGAAGGCGGAGGGGCGTCGGGGATGCCCGTCCCTCCCGACTCTCCTTTCTGTGGTCTCTGACATGGTCACATCAAAGGACCCGCCGAGGGGGTCTGTGCACTACCGAATCCCTGAAATTTGCGCCTGGAAAGAGATACAAAACCAGATGATATTGATATATTACTGAACAGAGAAATATTGGATGTGTCTGTATGTGCGCGATGCCAGAGGTTTGCACAGTTTGTCTGGAAACGCCCGGAACTGGAGGCGGGTTTTAATAAAAACCATTTGCCACTTGTCTTCAATTAGGGTCTAGAAATTTAGCAAAAAGAAGAAATGTCTATTTTTTTTCTCATTTGCTGTCGGGATCAAGAGGTAAACGCGGTGCCCCTGCAACGATTTCGGGGCCCCTGGTTAAGGGAGAAAGGAAAGCCAGGCGGCATTGTCGCGGTCCGTGTCGGTGTGGCTCCCGTCCCGACCACACCTCGCCGTGCTCTGCGGTTTGTCCGCCCGGAGCCGGAGCCCGGCGGGCCGCGGAACTCCCGCGGGAGCTCGGGAGCGGCGGGACGGGGAGAGCCGGCTCCGGAGGCCCGGGGACTTCGCACCGGGGCTCCCCGCAGCTGGGAGTGGGAAAGGCGGGCACGTTACAAGGTGGGGTGCCCTTATTTTTTTTCTCAGTGGTATCAGGACAGCCCCGAGCCGCGGGGCTTCTCCCTCCCCGAGGCTGGGCTGCCACGAAACATCCTGCCGCCCTTTCCCAGGCAGGTGATGGGCACCTCGGAAAGCCAGCCCCCACCACCGCCCCAGGCCCCAATATTCCCTACATCTTCGTGTCCGTGACAAATAGAGGCAACGTGAGACAGGGAAAAGGGAGGAGGGAGAGAAAGACGTGCACACAATACCCAGGCAAATTGTTAATAACTCCGGCGTTTGGGGAAGCCGGTACTGTAACTGCGCTCTCATCAGTCACCGCTCCTGAAGTGATAGTAAAAATGCATCTAAACATGCTGCGGTGTGATATATAAAAGCACAGCGGGATGAGCTGCTTTCCAAAAAGGGACTTGGTGATTGGTTATGCCTTGGGATGATTGACAAGAGCTTAGTTTGGTAAAGAGAAGACACGCAAGCTTTCACAGCGGGATTTCTTTTCTAAAATATATCACACTAGCCTTTGAAAAGCGCCGCACACTATAAGGGAAATAAGGTTGCTTTATAGTGCGCTGACATTTCTTTAAAACACAACTAAGATCAAAAAAAGAAATAAAATGTGTTCCAAACACAATGTTTTAATTAGTTTATTCTGTGCATTTGCTTTTATCTGGTGTATATATCACGGATCCCCACCCTTTAATTAAAACAACTGGCTGACTATACAACAGCATAGACAAATGCTCAACTTTCTCCTTTGTAGCTACAAGCAAACTCAATTTACTACGGCTCTCAGAAGAGTTTTTAAAATAAATGTGGGCGCCTTGAAAGCTATTGGGGAACGGGCGAAGGTAGCGGGAAATGGCTGTTTCCTGGCTTTGTAAACTTGAGAGGATGTGCGGTGTCGCGGGGAGCCGTGCCCGCAGTCTGGGCGCAGAGCTCGCTCGCCGGCCCCGCGGGCTCGCACCCCGCCGAGAGAATTGAAACGCAACGAGGGCATGGAGCTGCCTTCATCTGAGATCCGCAGCTGAAGGGCTGCGATGGGGCTTTCCATTTGCTTGGTTGCGTTTTGGATTTATCTTGGTTTCTCTCCCGATCTTTTTTTTTTTTTTCCTTTAATTTTAATTTTAGTTCGGTCCTCATCGAAGCCCAGACGGCCACAAGCCCTCCCTTCCCCCGGCACTGCCCGCTCCGGGCTTGATCACTTCACGCACCTTTTCCACCGCCGCCTCCCCCGCCTCTGTCCGACAAGGTTCTCGTTACGGAACTGATTCTCCGGGTAGGGGAATAAAAGTCCTTTAAAAGGCTTCGACTCCTTCACCCGTTGGCAAGCACATCGTTTACAGGCGGGTTAATCGTACCGCGGGGCCCGTGGCTGCCCCCAGCGCCCAGGGTGAGCTCCCTGAGCTCCCGGGTCCCGCGAAGCGGGGCCTTGGAGTATTCCACAGCAAAAATACAGAAGGGAAGGGGTCAGACCCGCGAGGAGACGCGTGGGGGGGATATCGGCAGCAAGAATGGAGCTGGCTCTGCCCGGAGCTCCGCGAGCACAGGCAGGGGATGAACCACCCCGGTGCCAATCCGGACCCGGGCAGAGGGGACATTCGGGCAGAAGCCTTCGCCCCTCTCCGCACCGCTCTGATTCACCCGCCTTGGCCCCAAAGTTTCCAGGGGGTTTTACCGGTGCGAGCAGCTCCTATTGCAGGGTTATTTAACCGAGGGAAGCCTGCGAGGGCTGAGCCCGACTCTCCCGAGCGCTGCTAACCCACGGTGCCCGGGAAAAACGGAGCCCGTGGGGGCTGCGGGCTGGAGGAGCCGCCGGAGCGTCGGCGAAACGAGTGGGGCAGGGGCGAATGGAGCTGGTCAGACCCACAGCTGTGCGGCAGCACCGCCTGTCCCGGGGAGGAAAAGAACAGAAGAGGAAAAAGGGATGAGCAAATCACCCACGGGGACCGTCGGGGATGTGTCCCGGGCCAGGGAGCGAAGGGAAGATTGTTTCTCTCCCCGACACCTTGGGGAAAACCCCCAGCCGTGGAGGGGAGAGTCGCTGGGCGTTGCGGCCGGAGAGAGGAGGGCGAAAGATGAGTAGTGGAAAATTGTCGTTTTATTTGTTTAAAATACTTTAAATCGTTCAACACCTTGTTACAACACATCCTCGACGCTAGCGAAATCTTGTCCCAGTCTTCATGGAATGCCGCCTGAGGGAGACACCCTCGGTGGCCGCTACCCGTGCGCTCGCCGATGCTCGGAGCCGACACCTGAGCGTGTGACCCGATCCCTGGTCTCGGGCCCGCCTGCGGCCCCCCCAGCTCCCTGCTCTGCTCCGGCAGGTCCCAGCCCAGGGCCACGGGGAGCCCTGACTCCCGCTGCCGACCCTCCAGCTCCGGGCCGCGGCTGTGCCTATGCTGGGGGAGAAGAGCTGGAAGCGAAGGGAAACCCCACGTTCTCCGCGGGAGCTCCCGGCAACGAGAGAGCGCTCGAGCCCCGGCACATCCCAGGGTGTCCCCGCAGCCCCCTCGGGAACCGGCTGCAGGCTGAGGAGGGTCCCCAGGATGAGCTTGAGCCCGCATCCCAGGAGCTCGGCAGCTTCCTGGGGCTGACCCTCGGCAGCTAGAGACCGCTGTTTAGAGCCCCTAGGGGTGCCGGTTCAAACGGGACGATTTGCCCCCGGGAAGCGCGTTTATTGCCAGCGCTTATACCTGCTATGAGGCCCCAGAGAGAGATGGGAAGGCTCGGGACGGGCGGGAGAGGCGTTGGTACGGGGACAGACCCCCGTGTCTGCCTGTCCCGTACCCTCCGCCTAACGGGCAGGGGTCGGGGAACCCGTGGGTGCCGGGCAGGGCCGCGGGGCAGTGCCCGGAACCGCGGGGTACCGGCGCCGTCGGGGCAAAGCCCGAACCTCGCGCCGCCGCCCCACGCCCGGCCCCGTCGCTCCGCTCATGGGGTCGGCAGGCTGAATAACTGCGGCGAGGGCTCCTCCCGGGACAACCCCTCCTTGTTCTTCCTCTCGCTTAATTCCCTTCGGCTCCTCGGGGAATCTCTGTGCGTCAAACCCCAACTCAGCACGACCAGGGTCACCCGTGGGGACCTCTCCGTCCCACCGGCGCTCGCCATTGGGTGGGGAGGGTCTGCCCAGGCTCGCCCGGCTCCCGGAGAAAGGCCCAGGACAAGAGAGGGCCGCGGATTCCGGGTGTGGGCTCGGAGAGAGCTGGGGCGGAAAGGCAGCGGCCTCGGCACGCTGGGGAAGGGGCGGCTCTGCCCCGGCAGCTGATGCCGACCTGGTGACTCCCGAGGCCGGGATGCCTCCCTAGAGCCCTGGGCTTGCGGTTGCCCCTCAGGGCTCAGTCACGCAGAAAGGCTGACTAAAGTCCGTGTTCCCCGCAACAGCGGGACAATAGAGCCACCCTTCGGGTCACAGGTCACCTCCTCGCTGATTGAGATATTCGCCACTTCCCCTCACCCTCTCTGCTCCTCGGAGGCGTGGGGGGTTTTCAAGGGGGCGGCTGGAGGGTGCGGACGCTCTCGGTCTGGCCAGGGTGCCGAGGCCCCCGCTTCCGCTGCGGCACCGTTCCTCCTACTAATGGCTTAGCGAGGGCCAGGGGGTGCGGGACATGAGGAGTGGGTGTTTCCCCCTTCCAGAAGGTGGCCTTTCCTGGGGTCACGGCGGTGCGTGGGCACCGCAAGGTTCAGGGAGCCGCCTCAGCTCCCCACGGGGCTGTGGCACCCGTCGTTCACTACTCCTAGGTACTCCCGTTTGGGCGACAGGACACAATTTATTCTGTAGCACTTAAACGGGTCCTCGTGGTTTTCCCAATCGCTTCAGAGCCCGATGCATATTTCCCACGCAGCTGAACAGTGATCATTTTAGGGGGAAAACTCCCCATCACGACAAAACAAGCAACAAACCCTGGTCCGTGGGCAAGGTTGCCGGCCTGGCTCCCCGGGGTGCAGGACGGAGCCCGCTGGCACCTACGTTTCCTCGCCACTCAAGTCTTTCTGCCTGACTCCGTCTGGCCTTTGATATTCCTTGCCCCCTCCCCTTGCCGAAGTTCAGACCTGTTTACTCCAGCCCGGATCTCTGAAGTTCAAATGTACATGCGCTTCCCCCTCGGCTGAGTGACAGCTACAATGGAAATGTCTCGTTCGCTCCTGGTTTGCATATAATTACACCGGAGATGCAATATGTTTATGGCAGGAGAAAAACTACTTGTCTTTACGCTTGTTAAGGATATTCATTTAACCGCGATACAGCGCAGTTTAAAAGCTCTTTAGGGTGGATGGAATATTTCCCTCGCCGCCGGCTCGCAGCTCAGCGCGAGGGGACTTTTGTTGCTGTTGTCCCGGGTTTGTTCTGCCTTTTCCTCCCATCCTTAGCAAAAGGGACAAGGGAAATCCACGGAGCCACCGACCTGCCACTCCTGGGGACGTTGCTGAAATTTCACCTGCCCCTGCCCCGCTGTGAAATCTGCCATAACGAGTCCCATAACCCATTGGGGACCGCGTTTTCCTCCGGTGCTGGAGAGCCCAGACCTTGCGGTCTTCGCCCTGGCAAAGCTGTCCGGACGTGCCGGGGTGGTGGGACGGGGCAGCGCTAAGCCCCAGGAGTGCCCGGGCCAGCGCAGCCCCGCGGGGAGCCTGGCAGGGAGGTCCCGGTGGGCTCGGGGATCGGAGGGACCCGCAACGCTTCCAGGGGCTTTTACATTTTTGTAGCTCTTGAGTTCCGAAAAGACTCAAAGGGAAAACAAAACAAAACAAAACAAAGACTAGAGAATTGCACAAGTTTTGTTCCTGACGTAAAGCTGGGGGTCTTTTTCTGCCTTCCCCTCGCGCTAGGAGCACGGAGAGAAAGGGAGCCTGGAGACCACTTTTCCAGTTGCTGTTGTTTGCACGCTTGCAATTGAGATAGATTTTAAATGGAAGAGATGCGAGGTACCCCGACTTCTGGAAAATAAACTGAATTTGGCCATAAATACTGCTGAATAAAAATGGAAATTACTTAAGTGATAAAATAAAGTACAAAATATATATTACACGTATATATATATATTCTGAAAGCTCAGCAAGGAAAAAAAATCATTGGCTATACGGACAATGCCTTTCAAAAAACCCCAACCAAACTCGTTTTGCATAATTTTTGCTCTTCGAATCGTCAAATTCTAGTCAGGAAGTGATAGGGTGTAAATAGTGACAGTATGCCAGTCCGGATGCTGCAGGGTGCACACACAGAGGCAAAGCTGGCAGAGTAGAAGTGGGAAACGTATAAAAGGAGATTTATTGGTTAGATGTAGCTCGATCCGCAAGTACACAGCTGCAAGGCAGGCTGCGGCCGCCAAACCCTCCCGAAACGGGGAGTCCTCGTCCAAAGCTACGATCGCTTCTTTTTACTTCCCAATCCCAAGCCCCCGAGATGTTTTTCTCGAAGCCCCGTGGTTCCGCTGTTACCGATGCAGCGAGATTATTTTTTTAGGCCAAAAACAACTTAAATTTTTTTTTAAGCTTCTGCCGCCGTGGAGCCACACTCGCTGCCTCTCTCCGAGCCGTAGGGTTTCCCAGCCCACACCCACGCCGCCCGCTCGGGGCAGCTGCAGCCCTGCGTGGCGTGGGCACCTGGGCGGGCAGTGCAGCTCCGCCACCGGCCTGGCCCCGGCGCGTCCCACCCACTGGGGACACAGTGCCGCACGTGAGGCCTCTGCAGAAGCAGGGGTCAGTCGGCCTCGATCGCCCCAGGTCGGTGACTTCAGAGGTGCTGCCCTCCCCGGCGCTCAGCTGACGGGAATAATTGAATTTCCTACCCCTACCTCCCCACCTTTTATTTATTTTTTTTTCTGTCTCTCTATTTTCTTTTTTATTTTTTTTTTTAATTTTTAAAAAAAATTTTTTGGGAGGTTGGTTGCTGTCGAGAGAACCCGTGCGGGGGGTAATTAATGACTCTGCTGCGGCTCTCCGGAGACAGGCAGGTAGAGGCTCAGCGGAGCAGCAGGGGAGGTGCGCGGCCTCGCACCGCTGCCCCAGGGGCCGTAGGTTTGTGACCGGGTATCCCCGGCCCTGGCCCGGCTTCCCCGCGCCCGGGCTCCGGGCAGAGCCGCGAGAAGCGCTGCGATCCCGCCGGCTCTCACCCGGAGCAGCCGCGGGCTGCAGCGACCACAGCAAGACGGCGACCCCGACCGCCCCCGGTGGGTGCCCCCGGTGGGTCCCCCCCCAGGGCGGGTCCCCGCGCTCCCGCCTCCTGCTCTGCTGCGATCTTGCACCAACGGCAGCGACAGACTCACCTTCCAACTTTAGGACTGCTCTTGGCGGCTGTGGCCTGGGAAATTTGAGTGTTTGACGGGCACCGGTGTTATCTCTCGGGGAGATTTTATATCGGTGGCTTTTTTTTCTCCTCTTTCTTTCTCTCTCTCTCTTTTTTTTTTTTTTTTTTCCCTTTTACTCGCTCCCTGAAAACCTTAAAATAAAGAAGACGAAGCTTTTCCCGGGGCTGATTGGGGGGAAGAATGTGAAAGGGCCGCGGTCATAAAGCGCTGCTTGAAGCGGGCTCTCAATGCGTCTCTGAACTTGATCAGATTTTACGTTTCCTGCAGAGAGCCGGCGGCGAGCCTGAGACCTGCCCAATAGCCAGACTTGGGGGCTCAGCAAACCTCAGGATATTACAATTACAGCCATCTTTCTTTCTGCCTTTTATTTCCACTCTTGCTCCCCATAGTTCTTTGCAAATGCTTTCCAGAACAGAAAATGAGTGGATTTATAGCGCTGTCTGCAACTGATAATTATTCCAAGGCAGAACGTTTCCCTTGCAAAATAAAATAAGAAAAGAAAGAGAGAGAGAGAGAAAGAGAGAAAGAAAGAGAGAAAGGAAAAAGAAAAATAATTAAAAAAAAAAAAAGAAAAGCTACGACCCTCCGGGCGCTGCTGCTCGCTCTCCGCGGGTCAGCAGAGGGTGGGCGCCGGCGGGGTGAATCCCGGCCCGGTCACGCTGCGCACCGAGGCTGAGAGGCAGGAGCGGACTCTCCACGCACCGTGCGGGCGGTTCTGCTCTCGTATTTAATTAGTAAAGATAAAAATTAATAGAAAAATAAAACATATATATAAAGTATATACTATTAGACAGATATATATACACACATATATATATGTATACATAAACTGTAAACATCCTCGGCTTTAGCTTTTTTTAATTATTATTAAATTTTTATTTTTGAATCAACGGGGCGG
>VWYI01003440.1:2165-12228 GCA_013399455.1 Anthoscopus minutus
CTAATATGAATGGCTCTTCACTGCACAAATGATAAATATTAAGCGTTGAGTATATGAAAAAATCTTACATCTTGATAATTATTGACATGTATTTTAGATTATTTTCTTTATAGTGGGAAAGCCCTTAAATTATTATCATATCTTTTTACTATTATTATAATTATTTTTTATTTATTACCAAAATTGAAAGAGATTAAGTCCTCTCAGAGAAATTACTGAAACATATAACTTCATTATTTCCATAGTTAAGTAGTAAAATAAATGCTAAGCACTGACGCTAAGCAGTGGGAAATGAATCAAATATGACACCCACTTTAAAATATGTCTGAAGGAGCAGCTCAAGAACAAAGATGAATGATCAAAATCTGTGCAGAACCAAGTGCTCCATGTCATTTGCCAAATTGTTAAAATGTAGCTGCTGCCCCTGAGAGAGGTGAAATCTTCATTGGACGTTATTTTTTACAACAATTTTCTCGTCTGTTAGCAAATGCTGGTTAAATTATTTCTTGCCTACTTGACTCAATTATATTCAGTAACAGCAATACTTCAAACATTTCCTGACAAGACTATGTCTTGCTCAATGATGGTGTCAATTATCTAATAGGATTTTTCCACCTCAGTCTTCTATGTGTTAGAATAATACAGTTTGTAAAGAACAGAAGAGGAAAACACTGAAAATAGCATTCTGTAGTCTTACTGAGGATGTCTTTTGAAAAACAGAGATTATTCTCAGACTGAAAATGATATTTACTTATTTAATCAAGTATTTTTTTTCCCTCATTTAAAAGATAAATTGTTTTCCCCATTATCAAAGCTGATCTTGAGCATAACTGCTGAAATGCTAAAGCAGATGTTCAACAATAGGTCTATTTCTCTCATGAGAATATTAAAAGGGAATTTTTGAGGATGATGCTGGCATAATTTCTCTGCAACAAATGAAAAATGGCTTTTTCCATAGCTTTATTTACCAGAACTCAGAACACTATCAAGGTAGCAGAGTTCGCTCAAGTTCTATTAGAACCACACAGTCTCTTTATGGAAATCATCATCAGGTAGACAAATTATCAAAACATCTATAATATATCTTTTAGTTTTATTTATCACAAACATGGAAGATCTGTTTCCATGATAACAATGACCCCTCAAGCACGGAAGAAAGCATGTGTGACACTCTTCAGATAACTTGGTTTAGACTTGCTAACAGCAAATTCTTGTATTGCAGTAATAGTAGGGTTATATTTAAAGTGCTTTATAACTTTTTCATAAAATAAAAATTTAGCCCTATCAGGAAAATTTCTAGAATCTTTTAAAGATAAGCCTATAAAATAGTCCTATTTAAAAGATATAAAGTAAAATGTTATTCAGCAAAACTATTATTCAAATATTTTTTATTGGTTTTGATCGAACTACAGTAACTGCTGGGTTATTGTTAACATGTAAGGAAGCCTATTTTATTGTCCCCATCCAAGTCAGAGCTAGCATGCCTTCATGAGAGGAAAGTCTTGCTTATTAAACCTGAATTCATTGCGTGGCAAGGTAACCCACCTAACTGATCAAGGGAAACCACTGGATGTAACCTTTTTGAATTTCAGTAAAGTTTCCAATAGAGTATCTCCCAGGATCCCTCTGGACAAAACATCCAGCCCACGGCTGGATAAACACATCATGGGGTGAGCAGCTGGCTCCTGGGTCAGGCACAAAGGGTTACAGGGACTGGGGTGACATCAGACTGGGGACCTGTCACTGGTGGGGTCCTGCAGGGCTCCATCCTCAGCCCCATGCTCTTCAGCGTCTTTATAAAGGACCTGGGCACAGCCCTGGAAGGGACACTTTCCTGGGGTGACTTTATGATGCTGAATTGTACTTCCATTTGTCTGTTTAGCCCAGAAATAAGTTTTGTGCCTTTAAAACTAGATTCAAAAGCAAAGGGGCAGAGAAGGAAAAGCAGTGGAATTTTTTCCTCGGATGTAGTAAAAAACATAGAGGTAAGAGCTTCAGCTCTCTCTCGGTTCATGTTGTCTGCAGCAAGGACAGGGAGCGGGAGAAAACTCTCCTTTGCTTTCAGGTTTTTTTAGTTAGTTGAGGCCACAAGTTTTTTGGAACTGCTCAGCTATGTTTCTGTTCAGGAACACCAGGACTATCGACCCCCCAAGTTGCACTGCAGCTGGGACACAGGACCCAAGCCCCAGAGAAACACAGAGACCTGAACCCTGGAGAGACAGAGAAAGCTGAGGATATACCCATGCAAAGGACTCTGAACCACAAGTGGATTTTCTGAATTTGCCATCTCTTCAGAACAAGAGGTTCCATTGTTTAATATTGTTAATTTTCTCAGGTTTGTGAATACTTTGCTAGTTAAATGAACAGGTTTTCTTCCACTTTTCTCAAAGGAGATTTATGTCTTCCAAATTGGTTGGGGGAGTGGCAGCTTGCATTTGCTTTGTGGAGGAGACCACTTCAAAAGTTTCCTCCCAAATTTGCCCTAAACCAGGACAGATGCTACGAAAATTCACAGCTGATATAAAGCTGGGAGGAGCTGTTGACCCCTCAGAGGTAGAGAGGCCCTGTAGAGACCTCAACAAATAAGAGGGTTAGATAGTCACCAACTGTATGAAACTCAACAAGGGAATATACCAGATTCTGCACCTGGGGCAGGGCAACCCTGCGTGTACAGACAGACTGGAGAATGAGAGGCTGGAGAGCAATGCCCTGGAAAGGCACCTGAGGGTCCTGGTCGATGGTGAATTGAACACGAGCCAGCAGTGCCCTGGCAGCGGGGAAAACCAAGCTTGTCCTGGGGGCATCAGGGACAGCATCACATCCAGGCAAAGGAGGGAATTGTCCAGCTCTGCTCTGGGCTGGGGCAGCCTCAGCTCCAGTGCTGGGGGCAGGTCTGGGTGCCACAATGCAAGAAGGGTCCAAAGTTATTAGGAAGTGTGCAAACGAGGGCAGTGAAGAAACACAGATGATGAAGGGCTTGGGGGGAAGCCGTGTGAGGAGTGGCTGTGGTCACTTGGTCTGTTCAGCCTGGAGGAGACTGAGGGGAGACCTCGCTGCAGTTACAGCTTCCTGTGAGGGGAAGAGCAGGGCCTGGCACTGATCTCTTCTCTGGGTCACAATGACAGGACACAAGAAAACGGCCTGAAGCTGTGTCAAGGGATGTTTAGTTTGATAATCAGGAAAAAGTTTTTCACCCAGAGGGTTTTTGGTTCGCTGGGACAGGGAAGCTGTCACAGCACCAGCCTGACAGAGGTCAGTGAGCATTTGGACAATGCCCTCAGGCACATGAGGTAACTCTAGGGGTGGCCTGTGCAGGGCCAGAAGTTGCACTCAATAATCCTTGTGAGTCACTTCCAACTCAGCATATTCTGTGATTCTGTGAAAATTTATTTTGTAATAACTGATACTAGACAGAAAATACAGTGCACTTACATTTCCTCTGGGCATTCCTAACAAGAAGTTGAGTGTGAAGTGTGTCCAAATTTGGTTCTTTCTGATTTAGTGATGAAACCATTTCGCATAAAAGAGAAAGGCCTTATTTAGCCATTATCTTGTGTTATGGTGCAAGCTGCAACAGGATCCCAGAGACCAGCATTCTCGGGGTCCAGAGCACACCATAGAAAATGCTGATGATTTAAGATGAAGGGATGAGTTCTTGTTTGGCAATCCAACAACTGCTTTATTGAGCACAGCCTCGAGTAAGTGCAGGGATGGGAACAAAGGATTGGGCTAAGGGCACAGGGTTAAATGAGGGGCAAAAGGGGCAGATCTGAGGGTCGAGGTCCAATAGGGACAAGGGAAAGTCCCTAAGGGTTGGGGGAATGGTGTAGCAAAACAGAGCCAATGGGGGTTAGGGGAAAGAAGAACATTCTAGGAAGGGTACATGAATGGTTAACAGGGACTGAGCAAGGGTGACATCAAACCCCACACACTATCAGAACACCAGAACCAAAAAGGCACTAACATGTGGCTGCAAAAGGCCCCTGGGAGGGAGGCCTTGTCTTACTCTGTTCCAGAGGGGTGTTTCTCCCCTTTTGCCTCTTCTCCTCCATGATTGAGGCATTTTGGTAATCTCTAGGACCCTGGGCCTCCACAACCTTGTAGATTGCAATGATGATTTCTATTTCTCTAAAAAACTCCCCAGTATCTCTAATGTTTCTCACAAAAATAGAACATTAAATTTATCATTTAATCTTCTTTTCTTTGCATCAGTTTCTGGAAGTAAAAATCAAAATCAAAATAAAGAATGTGAGAGATAAATAAGGGTAGACTTATGGAAAGGCAGAGGTATTCACTTTGGGGAAGGGAGAAAGGTACTTTCTCCACCTGTATAACATTATAACAATGGAAATAAAGTGCAATAACAAGTCTCAAAGTGTGATGGGAGGGACTTGTGAGGGACTCAATAGATCCAAGATAATCCATGGCTCAGAAACAATATAGAAAAATATATTTAAATATTTAATTTTTATTTTCAGTATCATCTATATGGGGTTTGCTTTCTTGGGAAAACTAAGAAATGTATTAATTAAATAGTGGATTTGTACATGAGCTTTTTGCCTTTAACTTGTTAATAGAAATAAGTAACACTTCTAATTTTAATATATATGGCAACCAGCAATTCACTGTGAGGGTAAAATTAATTTCTCATTGCAGCTTTCAAATTACACTATATTTATCTGCCAGAATAGGAAGGCTGCATCTCCTAATCTCTTTTCCCTCCCCGAGTATCTCTATTGAATAAATATTAAGCAACTATTGAATAAAGATGTATGTTTTCTCCTCTTTTGCAAGACTGAATGATTGCACAGGTTTTATTTCAATATTGAGTGCTAGCTATTTTTCTTCCTTGTTTCTACTGAGAGCTTTCATTTAAAGTTTATTACCCTTATGAAATCTTCACAGAGATATTTTATTTGAATTAAGTGTCTGCTGTTTAGAAAGATAATAACACATTGACTTTCTGTATGATGCTGAATTCATTACTGTTGACTTCAACATTCCTGTCACTTTGGATTTCCTCTTCTAATACAGTAGCTACTAAGATGATACTACATAGAAAAGAGTGATTAAGAACATCTCAGCGCATCTTTTCCAGAAAAAAATATTATTTTCTTTTGTTCTCAAGCATTTTATAAGCTAAATTAATGAAGTACCTGGCACAGCTGGTGGTGTGTAATATGCCACTGAGATAAGCCTCTGCTGCAAACTTCCCTCCACAACCTTCTCTAAACTTTCTCTTTTGAAACTTGCCTTTATAGAACAGACAGTTGTGTTTCATTACATGGGATACTTGCAAAGCTGAGTGGAATAATAGCTTCAGTTTTTGTGTCCCCTTAGAAGTGGGGGCTTTTCATAAATTTTATACAGTTAGATGAGGCACAACTTTTTCTATTGCCTTGCTTTTCCTATAGTCCTTTTGAAACATTATTTGCACAGCCTCTAGCTAGCAGACCAAAGCTTGAAAGTCTCTTTGCAGAACTCATGAAGGAAAAAACCAAAAGCCTGGAGCAGCAATGATTACAATATTTTAAACTGAGAATTTTCTATTAGCAATGATTTTTTAGAAAGGATTTTCCATAAAATACTTTGATTTAGGCACAGATCCAGAGGAGGAGCTAAATACTTCTGAGAAACTGTGCTTTCAGTGTCAATCATAAACTGGCATATGATATTAAGCTCTTACTCTCATATTAAAATGGAAGAAAGATTCTGATTGGGGAGGAATGGTCACCACTCCTGACCTGCTGGTTATGCTTTCCCAGTGTAGACCAGGAGGCTGAGATCTCCTCTTCACTGCAAGGCCATACTGCTGATACATCTTCAGTGTGAGTGAGATAACACTGCCTTTCTTTTTCAATTCATATATGCCTGATCTGTTTACAGATTTCTGTAACCTGAAGACTTGGTGTAAGAGAAGAGATTATACACAATATCACAGCTTTCAAAATACAGACAAAGCACAAAGAATAGGGAGAGGCAAAGGAAGAAAAAAGTGAAGATAAAAAGATGAAAAATAATTAAATGCATCAAAAGTTCACATCTGAATAGCTGAAAGATTAAAAGTATAATCAGATTTTCAGCATATCCTGTGACCACTGTTCAGTTTTGCATATACTTGCATAAAAAGACGAAGAGTAGAATAAGAGTATATTTATAAATAGGTATATTTTCATGTGAGTTACAAATTATGTATAATGCACTCCTGCAGTGGATTTATAGGTGTCATTTGATATTTTTAGCAGAGTTGATATGATTATAAGTGACAAGTGATAAGCAATAGTCCACAGTGGCACTTCTGAGCACTTTCAGTCCATCAGCTAATGCATTTATGCACTTCTGCAAAAACTGGAACTCCACTTTGTATATATCAATAGAGCACAAGAGCTCAGAAGATCGTGTTAATTAACTAAATGGGTGCATGCCTTTAATAAGTTGTACTTGGTAACTGTAGCAAGAAAATTCCCTGTGACCAAAAGTATCCAGCTGAAATAAGAAACCTCTCCCTTATGTCTTCTTTACTATCTTCAGAAATAAGAAAAGCATGGAATCTCTTTCTTTAAATTCACAACAAACTTTTTGGCTTTTTAAGTTTTATTTCTCCAGTAAGAAAAATTCATACTTTTACTTTTAATTCTTGGTTTTGCAGATCAGATAATTCCTGTTTCCTTCTAAAACTTTCTTATGAGAAAATTTGGTAATTTGGGGGCTTTCTTTGGCTTTTGAATAGTGAAGTAATTCCACTCATCCCCCAAACCATAATAGCAGAACAATTACATTTTATCTTTTTAAGACACCAACCAACCAAATTCCCTTATTTTGGAAAATGAGAGACTATAAATACCAGTGCATCCTGTCTGCAAAAATCAAATGCATTAGGGCACTAGGTGCTGTTCCCAGTGTGTTGATTTGCAAGAGCCTGGAGATTTTAACAGAAATAGATGCAGAAGTTATGGGTCCTGCATGATTCCATCTTATTCCTTTCTTTGTCATAGCAGTATAATTTTCAGAAGGAATAAAATAAGGAAAACAGCTCAATTAAAAAAAGCAAACAATCCACTGCATTCTTGGATTATCTTCTCCTACTTGTTTGACAGTGTAGCCCTACTCACAAATGGGTGTGCTGATATGCATGTGGTTACTTGCATTAAAACTGTTCCAGGAGTTCCAGGAAGCATCAGAACAGCTTCCCCACCAAAGCCAGCATCTCATGATGCATTTCCTTCCTCTGGCCTACAAGGCCTTTTTTCTCAGTTACCCCATTAATTCCAATGAGTTTTCTCAGCAAGATCATGAGTTGCCAAAGCTGGGTCTGAAATATTATATATATGAAATATTCTCAGCGAAAGATGACATGTTCCAGCAGTATAATTTTTAATAAGAGCAGCAGTCAAAATACTTTTCCTTAACATATTTTTTTCATAAACTAAACACTGTAAACCAGTAATAATTTCTCTTTGTTCAAGTATAGTCACACACAACTTTGATGTCTCTGTGAACAGAAGTTTATGCATTCACAGGTTTATGTGGACATAGAGTATAAATATAAACATGCATCCTTGTTTAAGGATAATGTACAAACAAGAATATCTCTTGTGATACCCAACAGTCCTGTACCTTAATAACAATGGCTTTCGGGGATAACTTCAAAAAGCAGAACCTTGAAGTGTTATAATAAAGGCATAATTTCTAGTCTGTTTCATTTATAGTCCAGGAAAGCATATTCAACATACATAATTTCTGTATAAATTCTGTGTGATATGTGTATCTGCTGCACTGTAGAAATGGCAAAGGCCCAGGTTACTGATTCTTTGCTTCACTGCTTTTAATACAAGTCATCTAACAAGGTAATGAGGTAGACAACAGGAAATTTAATATTAATTTTCCATGGCCTATTCAAACCTTTTTCTCATAAGAGTTTTTTTGATTTACCTTAACTAATATCACCTAGTCAGAGACATCATTATTCAGATCTATTTAAGCAGAACAGTATACCTTACTGCAACACAGAATCTACCATTGCTAACATTATACCTTGCCTACAGCAAGACAATAAAATCTTGGCTTTCCAAAGCAAAAGCATTTTTATGCAATGCTGCAGTTGATTTCCTTTTCTACAACTGATTTTGGCTATATTCCATAGCAAGCACTTTCAGCACATTTAAAGATTATCTGCAATTTGTATTCTTGGAATAAACCTGCTGCAGTTACAAAAGGAGTTCTATAAACTATTCTTACAGATGCATCTTGCTGTTTAATATCCTTAGATTAAAGAGACCATCACAGCATTTTATATGCTGAGGCAGGCAAAAAATTTACAGTGGGGCAAATAATTGGTAAATATTAGTTCAAGGATGCAGCATCTACTCCACATACATAACTTCTGGATATATATAGTACTGAATCAAATAAACTTTTTTTTATTTTTAGCAAGATTTTCATTTGGAGATTTTCATTTTCATTTCATAGTCTACCACAAAAATGATCCTTCCAATGACCTATTCTTCTATGCATATTAATTAGGCAACACATATTTATGAATGAACAGTATTCTCAGTACAGTTTCTCATCTCCCAGCACCACAACAGGCAGAAAAACAGTCATCAAAATCTCTTTTTCTGCAATGGAATATTGGCTGAAGCGTGTTTCAAATTTCCATTCAAACAGCCTTTGAAACAATGACATTTCCATAGAAATGTCCTCTGATCTAGAAAGGCTGCTATTTGCTACAACTGAGTTGCATCATTGATTGAAAACACACAAAAGTTGGAAGGGCTTGGACAGGGATACAAAGGGCTGTAATGTAACCAGCTTTCAACCACCTGCCCTGTGATATTGGATGCACCTGTGTCGAGGGTGGCCCCTTGGCCACAGACAAATCCTGCATTCTCAGGTGGTCTGCTTGACCTAGGAGGGGCAAGGATTTGCTCTTGGACAGACTGTGAGAGGATTGTACCCACAGGCCAACAGAGTTCCAAACACACCCTGAGCAGGAGAACATAGGCATCTTCAGCTGACAATGCTCCTGCCTTTGTGCAGGGATAAGACACTGGCAACAAGCTGCCTTGCCACCATTTACTGGCACATCTTAGCTTGTGGTGCCTTTTGGTATCTTGACATCAGGCAAGGTCTGCTGTAGGTGGTTTTGAGCAGGGACTGATTATTTCTCTTGGGTGTTTTCTGAAACAAATGAGCACACACATGTACTTCAAATACTTGCTTCAAATATATCTACTAAGAAAAAAAGTAACATCATTTTTTTTATATAATTCTTGGCACTGATGATATCTTCTTCACAGGATTTGGAAAATAGATCCTGTAGGACTAATAATTTAAAAACATTCCCTATTTGCTCTCTATTTTACCACGTATCTGTACTTTTGCATTTCTTTAATTGCAGAGGTGCTGTTTTCTCAGTTACTCAGTTCATTAGCAATGCAAAAGACCTGAGGCTCTGTTGATATCATTTTTTAAGATTCACCTTTCTCAAGGATCAACAGAAAAAGCAAAGCCATGACATGATTTGTCATTTTATTTTGGGAAATTCATTCAAACATGTTTTGGTAACCTTTTGTCACTGAGGACACCTTACAATTAAAAGCCTTCATTTGCACACAAGTATTCCTGAAACGTTTTAAATTCCTGTAAAACTCACAGATATTCCTTCTTTTTTTCTTCATTTTCACTTAGACTCTCAGCTCTGTCCTGCAAGAAGAACTATTCATGCTGACAATTAACAGTTTTATGCTTGCATATTTAAAGCATCGGTCTTTAATTAATAACAAGAGGCTTGTGAGAATTAAAAATGGTTTGTTTCGAAGGTGGATTTGCAAACACGGGGACAAAGTAAGTTTTCAGGATGTAAACTTTTTCTTTTTCTCTTGAATTATCACTGTATGAAATAATTGAAACTGTTGTCATCCTTTGTATAACAGCCATAAAATCAGACACTGCTTAGAGTAATGAAGATTTATCATTAAGGTGATGTAGAACATTTTCAGATGAGCACAAGTTAATTCCCAGGAATACAAAAATATATAGCCCAAATTCCCAAATACATAAA